>JAWCTZ010000410.1:0-42552 GCA_036850595.1 Rhyacichthys aspro | reverse complement strand
GGGCAGTTTGGCTGCATTTGGAGCTTTAGTTTGTCCGCAGCACTCAGATTGGGGTTTGACACTAATATGGCTCAAGTCAATGCAAATCCACATCCCTGGCCTCATATGAGTCTGTTTTGGCATTGTATGAGCAGAGCCAGGTATTTGTGTGTTTTGGCCTGAAAATGGCCTGTTTAGCCCTGAGAAGCCATTTCCAGTTGATATAGTTGTGTTTGAGCAGTTTCATGTCTATAATGTGAAAAGGTCAAAAGTGGCCTTCTTTTGAGCTGAAAATGACTTTGCAGCAATAAAAAGTAAATTGTCTCTAATTTTGAACCCAAGGTGCTAGAGAGGTGATTCAAAGCTCTTCTTGTAGATCTCTCCAAGCTCTACAAGGCACGGGCAGTTTGGCTGCATTTGGAGCTTTAGTTTGTCCGCAGCACTCAGATTGGGGTTTGACACTAATATGGCTCAAGTCAATGCAAATCCACATCCCTGGCCTCATATGAGTCTGTTTTGGCATTGTATGAGCAGAGCCAGGTATTTGTGTGTTTTGGCCTGAAAATGGCCTGTTTAGCCCTGAGAAGCCATTTCCAGTTGATATAGTTGTGTTTGAGCAGTTTCATGTCTATAATGTGAAAAGGTCAAAAGTGGCCTTCTTTTGAGCTGAAAATGACTTTGCAGCAATAAAAAGTAAATTGTCTCTAATTTTGAACCCAAGGTGCTAGAGAGGTGATTCAAAGCTCTTCTTGTAGATCTCTCCAAGCTCTACAAGGCACGGGCAGTTTGGCTGCATTTGGAGCTTTAGTTTGTCCGCAGCACTCAGATTGGGGTTTGACACTAATATGGCTCAAGTCAATGCAAATCCACATCCCTGGCCTCATATGAGTCTGTTTTGGCATTGTATGAGCAGAGCCAGGTATTTGTGTGTTTTGGCCTGAAAATGGCCTGTTTAGCCCTGAGAAGCCATTTCCAGTTGATATAGTTGTGTTTGAGCAGTTTCATGTCTATAATGTGAAAAGGTCAAAAGTGGCCTTCTTTTGAGCTGAAAATGACTTTGCAGCAATAAAAAGTAAATTGTCTCTAATTTTGAACCCAAGGTGCTAGAGAGTGATTCAAAGCTCTTCTTGTAGATCTCTCCAAGCTCTACAAGGCACGGGCAGTTTGGCTGCATTTGGAGCTTTAGTTTGTCCGCAGCACTCAGATTGGGGTTTGACACTAATATGGCTCAAGTCAATGCAAATCCACATCCCTGGCCTCATATGAGTCTGTTTTGGCATTGTATGAGCAGAGCCAGGTATTTGTGTGTTTTGGCCTGAAAATGGCCTGTTTAGCCCTGAGAAGCCATTTCCAGTTGATATAGTTGTGTTTGAGCAGTTTCATGTCTATAATGTGAAAAGGTCAAAAGTGGCCTTCTTTTGAGCTGAAAATGACTTTGCAGCAATAAAAAGTAAATTGTCTCTAATTTTGAACCCAAGGTGCTAGAGGTGATTCAAAGCTCTTCTTGTAGATCTCTCCAAGCTCTACAAGGCACGGGCAGTTTGGCTGCATTTGGAGCTTTAGTTTGTCCGCAGCACTCAGATTGGGGTTTGACACTAATATGGCTCAAGTCAATGCAAATCCACATCCCTGGCCTCATATGAGTCTGTTTTGGCATTGTATGAGCAGAGCCAGGTATTTGTGTGTTTTGGCCTGAAAATGGCCTGTTTAGCCCTGAGAAGCCATTTCCAGTTGATATAGTTGTGTTTGAGCAGTTTCATGTCTATAATGTGAAAAGGTCAAAAGTGGCCTTCTTTTGAGCTGAAAATGACTTTGCAGCAATAAAAAGTAAATTGTCTCTAATTTTGAACCCAAGGTGCTAGAGAGGTGATTCAAAGCTCTTCTTGTAGATCTCTCCAAGCTCTACAAGGCACGGGCAGTTTGGCTGCATTTGGAGCTTTAGTTTGTCCTCAGCACTCAGATTGGGGTTTGACACTAATATGGCTCAAGTCAATGCAAATCCACATCCCTGGCCTCATATGAGTCTGTTTTGGCATTGTATGAGCAGAGCCAGGTATTTGTGTGTTTGGCCTGAAAATGGCCTGTTTAGCCCTGAGAAGCCATTTCCAGTTGATATAGTTGTGTTTGAGCAGTTTCATGTCTATAATGTGAAAAGGTCAAAAGTGGCCTTCTTTTGAGCTGAAAATGACTTTGCAGCAATAAAAAGTAAATTGTCTCTAATTTTGAACCCAAGGTGCTAGAGAGGTGATTCAAAGCTCTTCTTGTAGATCTCTCCAAGCTCTACAAGGCACGGGCAGTTTGGCTGCATTTGGAGCTTTAGTTTGTCCGCAGCACTCAGATTGGGGTTTGACACTAATATGGCTCAAGTCAATGCAAATCCACATCCCTGGCCTCATATGAGTCTGTTTTGGCATTGTATGAGCAGAGCCAGGTATTTGTGTGTTTTGGCCTGAAAATGGCCTGTTTAGCCCTGAGAAGCCATTTCCAGTTGATATAGTTGTGTTTGAGCAGTTTCATGTCTATAATGTGAAAAGGTCAAAAGTGGCCTTCTTTTGAGCTGAAAATGACTTTGCAGCAATAAAAAGTAAATTGTCTCTAATTTTGAACCCAAGGTGCTAGAGAGGTGATTCAAAGCTCTTCTTGTAGATCTCTCCAAGCTCTACAAGGCACGGGCAGTTTGGCTGCATTTGGAGCTTTAGTTTGTCCTCAGCACTCAGATTGGGGTTTGACACTAATATGGCTCAAGTCAATGCAAATCCACATCCCTGGCCTCATATGAGTCTGTTTTGGCATTGTATGAGCAGAGCCAGGTATTTGTGTGTTTTGGCCTGAAAATGGCCTGTTTAGCCCTGAGAAGCCATTTCCAGTTGATATAGTTGTGTTTGAGCAGTTTCATGTCTATAATGTGAAAAGGTCAAAAGTGGCCTTCTTTTGAGCTGAAAATGACTTTGCAGCAATAAAAAGTAAATTGTCTCTAATTTTGAACCCAAGGTGCTAGAGAGGTGATTCAAAGCTCTTCTTGTAGATCTCTCCAAGCTCTACAAGGCACGGGCAGTTTGGCTGCATTTGGAGCTTTAGTTTGTCCTCAGCACTCAGATTGGGGTTTGACACTAATATGGCTCAAGTCAATGCAAATCCACATCCCTGGCCTCATATGAGTCTGTTTTGGCATTGTATGAGCAGAGCCAGGTATTTGTGTGTTTTGGCCTGAAAATGGCCTGTTTAGCCCTGAGAAGCCATTTCCAGTTGATATAGTTGTGTTTGAGCAGTTTCATGTCTATAATGTGAAAAGGTCAAAAGTGGCCTTCTTTTGAGCTGAAAATGACTTTGCAGCAATAAAAAGTAAATTGTCTCTAATTTTGAACCCAAGGTGCTAGAGAGGTGATTCAAAGCTCTTCTTGTAGATCTCTCCAAGCTCTACAAGGCACGGGCAGTTTGGCTGCATTTGGAGCTTTAGTTTGTCCGCAGCACTCAGATTGGGATTTGACACTAATATGGCTAAAGTCAATGCAAATCCACATCCCTGGCCTCATATGAGTCTGTTTTGGCATTGTATGAGCAGAGCCAGGTATTTGTGTGTTTTGGCCTGAAAATGGCCTGTTTAGCCCTGAGAAGCCATTTCCAGTTGATATAGTTGTGTTTGAGCAGTTTCATGTCTATAATGTGAAAAGGTCAAAAGTGGCCTTCTTTTGAGCTGAAAATGACTTTGCAGCAATAAAAAGTAAATTGTCTCTAATTTTGAACCCAAGGTGCTAGAGAGGTGATTCAAAGCTCTTCTTGTAGATCTCTCCAAGCTCTACAAGGCACGGGCAGTTTGGCTGCATTTGGAGCTTTAGTTTGTCCTCAGCACTCAGATTGGGGTTTGACACTAATATGGCTCAAGTCAATGCAAATCCACATCCCTGGCCTCATATGAGTCTGTTTTGGCATTGTATGAGCAGAGCCAGGTATTTGTGTGTTTTGGCCTGAAAATGGCCTGTTTAGCCCTGAGAAGCCATTTCCAGTTGATATAGTTGTGTTTGAGCAGTTTCATGTCTATAATGTGAAAAGGTCAAAAGTGGCCTTCTTTTGAGCTGAAAATGACTTTGCAGCAATAAAAAGTAAATTGTCTCTAATTTTGAACCCAAGGTGCTAGAGAGGTGATTCAAAGCTCTTCTTGTAGATCTCTCCAAGCTCTACAAGGCACGGGCAGTTTGGCTGCATTTGGAGCTTTAGTTTGTCCTCAGCACTCAGATTGGGGTTTGACACTAATATGGCTCAAGTCAATGCAAATCCACATCCCTGGCCTCATATGAGTCTGTTTTGGCATTGTATGAGCAGAGCCAGGTATTTGTGTGTTTTGGCCTGAAAATGGCCTGTTTAGCCCTGAGAAGCCATTTCCAGTTGATATAGTTGTGTTTGAGCAGTTTCATGTCTATAATGTGAAAAGGTCAAAAGTGGCCTTCTTTTGAGCTGAAAATGACTTTGCAGCAATAAAAAGTAAATTGTCTCTAATTTTGAACCCAAGGTGCTAGAGAGGTGATTCAAAGCTCTTCTTGTAGATCTCTCAAAGCTCTACAAGGCACGGGCAGTTTGGCTGCATTTGGAGCTTTAGTTTGTCCGCAGCACTCAGATTGGGGTTTGACACTAATATGGCTCAAGTCAATGCAAATCCACATCCCTGGCCTCATATGAGTCTGTTTTGGCATTGTATGAGCAGAGCCAGGTATTTGTGTGTTTTGGCCTGAAAATGGCCTGTTTAGCCCTGAGAAGCCATTTCCAGTTGATATAGTTGTGTTTGAGCAGTTTCATGTCTATAATGTGAAAAGGTCAAAAGTGGCCTTCTTTTGAGCTGAAAATGACTTTCAGCAATAAAAAGTAAATTGTCTCTAATTTTGAACCCAAGGTGCTAGAGAGGTGATTCAAAGCTCTTCTTGTAGATCTCTCCAAGCTCTACAAGGCACGGGCAGTTTGGCTGCATTTGGAGCTTTAGTTTGTCCGCAGCACTCAGATTGGGGTTTGACACTAATATGGCTCAAGTCAATGCAAATCCACATCCCTGGCCTCATATGAGTCTGTTTTGGCATTGTATGAGCAGAGCCAGGTATTTGTGTGTTTTGGCCTGAAAATGGCCTGTTTAGCCCTGAGAAGCCATTTCCAGTTGATATAGTTGTGTTTGAGCAGTTTCATGTCTATAATGTGAAAAGGTCAAAAGTGGCCTTCTTTTGAGCTGAAAATGACTTTGCAGCAATAAAAAGTAAATTGTCTCTAATTTTGAACCCAAGGTGCTAGAGGTGATTCAAAGCTCTTCTTGTAGATCTCTCAAGCTCTACAAGGCACGGGCAGTTTGGCTGCATTTGGAGCTTTAGTTTGTCCGCAGCACTCAGATTGGGGTTTGACACTAATATGGCTCAAGTCAATGGAAATCCACATCCCTGGCCTCATATGAGTCTGTTTTGGCGTTCCAGCAATGCTAACCCGGTTTATTTTTCCAGTCTGTCTGACTGGTTTGCATATGAGTCGCTGATTAGCATACAGGTCTCTAATTTGTATACGAGTCTCTGTCATGGTTCACAAAATTATTTTTTATTTTTTATATTATACTTTATTTCACCTTTATTTAGACTTATAAATCAAATGTAGAACAAATTTTCATTTAAAATAACGACCTAAGGCAGCTTGAGAGGTAAAACTAATTCATCAGGAAGTGCTGAGGATTCTGGGAAAGCTGTCCTTTTAAAAATGGCGCTGAGTCTTCTGGTTAAAAGCAGTGTTAAGGGTAATGAATGTCTCTTTGGGAAGCAGATTTGAACAGGTTTCAGCTGGATTGAGATTTGAATTGGACCTGAACAGGTTTAAGTTAGATCCCAACTGGTTCCAGAAGGTTCTGAACTGGTTTTAGTAGGAGTTGAACAGGTTTTAATGGGATTTGAACAGGTTTTAGTGGGATTTGAACTGGTTTGCCTCAGATTTTAACACTTTTCAGTTGGATTAAGATTTTAATGGGACCCGAGCAGGTCCAGGTGAGATCAAAACAGGTTCCAGATGGACTTGAACTGGTTTTAGTCGGATTTGATCAGGTTTGAGTCAGATTTGAGCTGGTTTTACTCAGATTTGAATACTTTTGAGTTGGATTAAGTTTTGAATTGGATCCATGCGGGTCTAAGTGAGATCTGAACAAGTTCCAGCGGAATCTAAACAGGTTTTAGTCGGATTGGAACAGGTTTTAGTTGGGTTTGAGTCGGTTTTACCTAGATTTGAACACTTTTCAGTTGAATTAAGATTTGAATTGGATCCTAGAGGTTCAGGTGAGATTCATTCAGGTTCCAGGTGGATTTGAACTGGTTTTAGTTGGACTTGAACTGGTTTTAGTGGGATTTGAGCCGATTTTACGCAGATTTGAACTATTTTCAGTTAGATTAAGTTTTGAATTGGATCCGAGCAGGTCCAGGTGAGATTCAATCAGGTTCCAGGTGGATTTGAACTGGTTTTAGTCGGACTTGAACAGGTTTTAGTCGGATTTGAGTCGGTTTTACACCGATTTGAACACTTTTGAGTTGGATTAAAATTTGAATTGGACCCGAGCAGGTCCAGGTGAGATCCAATCAGGTTCCAGATGGATTTGAACTGGTTTTAGTCGGACTTGAACAGGTTTTAGTGGGATTTGAGCCGGTTTTACCTAGATTTGAACACTTTTCAGTTGAATTAAGATTTGAATTGGACCCGAGCAGTTCCAGGTGAGATCCAATCAGGTTCCAGATGGATTTGAACTGGTTTTAGTTGGATTTGAACAGGTTTTAGTTGGATTTGAGCTGGTTTACACATATTATATAGAACAAGTTTAGGGTTAGGATGAGGATTAGGGTTTAGGATTTAGGTTTAGGATTAGGCTTGGGATTAGGGTCTTAGGGTTAGGATTAGGATCAGGATTAGGGTCAGGAGTTGTGGGCGGAAAGAGGCAGAGCCAGGCAATAGACTCCGGAGCGGGATGAACTATTGCCCCGCCGGATCGGGCTGTCGCCCTGCCTCTCCCTCCACCCACACATTCCCCAGGGATGGGGGGGGAGGTGAGGGAGGAGAGGAGAGGAGGAGGGCAAAAAGTGAGGTGTTGTTCTGGAGTTGACATGGTGTTATAACAGAGTTCTGGAGAGCTCGTTGTTCGGAAGCGCTGGCTAGTTAGGTATTTGAAGTTGTCTCGATGACCCTCCCATGACACTCCAAGTTTGAGTGCATGGTTAACAGAGAGCCAAAGGTTTTGCACTGGCCCACGCACGTCATCTGCAACTCTCCAATCTGAACAGATTTGGTTCTCTGTTTCTAACTTTTTGTGATTTTTTAGAATGAATATATATTATATTATATTATTAGATTCATCCATGCGGACTTTTGTCTTCTGTTTTAAACTTTTTGAGGGTGAAAGTACCGTATTAATTTGTCCATAGAGAATATATTTCTTCTGTTTATAAATTTTATTAAATTTTATATTGATTTGTCTAACAGACTTTGTTTAGTACTGATTTGTTATTTTGATCTAATTTTGAAAGACACATCTTCAGTAGTGGACCCTGGAATCATCGGGTGTTTCGGCCATTATCACTAGACACCCTCATCCAAGGATGGCCCCCCGAGGTTGATCAGACCTCGCGGTGTGTCACAGTTTAAGTTTTAGGTTCTACTTCTAGCTAGGTAGGTTACTGATACGTTTTAATTGAGGTTTTTGTATTAGTTTATGTTTTATTTTAAGAGGTTTTAAAGGTTTTAAAAGGTTTTAAGGACTCAATTAAGGGCCATATAAAGGCTTTTGATGTAGCAGAGCTTCCTGTGCCCCAATACACCGCACGACTCCAGGAAGTCTGTGGCAGTACTCACCGCTGTCGCTGTTGTGTTGTAGTTTTTGGGCTCTCTTCGGTTCCTCTTGTGGTTAGGGCCACTGGTTTGTCCAGGAGGAGATGGGCGTCGCCGTGCCGGTCGTTTTGATGTATGACATGTCCCGGTTCCAGCAATGCTAACCCGGTTTATTTTTCCAGTCTGTCTGACTGGTTTGCATATGAGCCGCTGATTAGCATACGGGTCTCTAATTTGTATACGAGTCTCTGTCATGGTTCACAAAATTATTTTTTATTTTTTATATTATACTTTATTTCACCTTTATTTAGACTTATAAATCAAATGTGAACAAATTTTCATTTAAAATAACGACCTAAGGCAGCTTGAGAGGTAAAAATAATTCATCAGGAAGTGCTGAGGATTCTGGGAAAGCTGTCCTTTTAAAAATGGCGCCCAGTCTTCTGGTTAAAAGCAGTGTTAAAAGTAATGAATGTCTCTTTGGGAAGCAGATTTGAACAGGTTTCAGCTGGATTGAGATTTGAATTGGACCTGAACAGGTTTAAGTTAGATCTGAACTGGTTCCAGAAGGTTCTGAACTGGTTTTAGTGGGATTTTAACAGGTTTTAATGGGATTTGAACAGGTTTTAGTGGGATTTGAACTGGTTTTACTCAGATTTTAACACTTTTCAGTTGGATTAAGATTTTAATGGGACCCGAGCAGGTCCAGGTGAGATCCAAACAGGTTCCAGATGGACTTGAACTGGTTTTAGTCGGATTTGATCAGGTTTTAGTCAGATTTGAGCTGGTTTTACTCAGATTTGAATACTTTTGAGTTGGATTAAGTTTTGAATTGGATCCATGCGGGTCTAAGTGAGATCTGAACAAGTTCCAGCGGAATCTAAACAGGTTTTAGTCGGATTGGAACAGGTTTTAGTGGGATTTGAGTCGGTTTTACCTAGATTTGAACACTTTTCAGTTGAATTAAGATTTGAATTGGATCCTAGCAGGTTCAGGTGAGATTCAATCAGGTTCCAGGTGGATTTGAACTGGTTTTAGTTGGACTTGAACTGGTTTTAGTGGGATTTGAGCCGATTTTACACAGATTTGAACTATTTTCAGTTAGATTAAGTTTTGAATTGGATCCGAGCAGGTCCAGGTGAGATTCAATCAGGTTCCAGGTGGATTTGAACTGGTTTTAGTCGGACTTGAACAGGTTTTAGTCGGATTTGAGTCGGTTTTACACAGATTTGAACACTTTTGAGTTGGATTAAAATTTGAATTGGACCCGAGCAGGTCCAGGTGAGATCCAATCAGGTTCCAGATGGATTTGAACTGGTTTTAGTCGGACTTGAACAGGTTTTAGTGGGATTTGAGCCGGTTTTACCTAGATTTGAACACTTTTCAGTTGAATTAAGATTTGAATTGGACCCGAGCAGTTCCAGGTGAGATCCAATCAGGTTCCAGATGGATTTGAACTGGTTTTAGTTGGATTTGAACAGGTTTTAGTTGGATTTGAGCTGGTTTTACACATATTATATAGAACAAGTTTAGGGTTAGGATGAGGATTAGGGTTTAGGATTTAGGTTTAGGATTAGGCTTGGGATTAGGGTCTTAGGGTTAGGATTAGGATCAGGATTAGGGTCAGGAGTTAGGGTTAGGGTTAGGGTTAGGGTTAGGTATTTGAAATTCTCTCGATGACCCTCCCTATACACTACAGTTGAGTGTATAGTTAGAGAAGTCAAAGGCAATGCACTGGCCCACGCACGTCATCAGCAACTCTCCAAGTCTATACTGCATTAACTCTGTTTTTAACTTTTTAAGGGGTGGATGTACCCCACTTGATTTGTCTATAGAGACTTTGTTTCTTCTAATTGTAATATTTTAGGGGTGAATGTATCATATTAATTGGTTTATAGAGAATTTATTTCCTCTGTTTAAAAATTCTCATATTGGTTTGTCTATACAGACTTTGTTTTACACTGATTTATCACCCCGAGTCCAATTTCGAGAGACATCTCTTCAGTAGAAAACCCTGAGATCATCCGGTGTTAGGTTTAGGTTTAGGTTTTAGGGTTAATTTAACCCCTACTTACCTTAGGGTTAGGTTTAGGCTTCGGTTTTGGGGTTAGTAAATGATCTATCAGATCATTAAACCTTACTGACCTTAGGGTTAGGTTTAGTGTTAGGTTTAGGTTTAGGTTTAAGTGTTAGTAACTGATGTATCTCAAACCTTACTTACCTTAGGGTTAGGCTTCGGTTTTAGGGTTAGTAAATGATCTATCAGATCATTAAACCTTACTGACCTTAGGGTTAGGTTTAGTGTTAGGTTTAGGTTTAGGTTTAAGGGTTAGTAACTGATGTATCTTAAACCTTATTTACCTTGGGCTTTTGTTGATAGAGAGTCAAAAGCAATGCTCTGGCCCACGCCCGTCATTAGTAACTCTCTAAGTCTAAAACAGACTTTTGTATTTAACTTTGTTTAAGTATAGATATCACGTATTGATTTGTCTTTTGGTCCATAATCCATTGAGGGTAGATTTATTGTACTGATATTGATTGTCAATAAAGACTTTTGTTCTTCGGACTGATCTGGTTTTTTTAATCTAATTTTGAAAGACACATCTTCAGTAGTGGACCCTGGAATCATCGGGTGTTTCGGCCATTATCACTAGACACCCTCATCCAAGGGCGGCCCCCCGAGGTTGATCAGACCTCGCGGTGTGTCACAGTTTAAGTTTTAGGTTCTACTTTTAGGTAGGTAGGTCCCTAGTACTTATCGAGGTTTTTGTGTTTGAAGTAGGCCCCGGTTTTGGGATTTTGAAGTAAGTTTTTCAGGTTTAAATATTTAATTTTAAGGTAAGTTTTAAGGGTTTCCCCTTCACGTATTTATGTTCTCCGGATTACAGGTAGGTTTTGAGGTTTCCATTCCAGGTTCCAGGTAAGTAATCCGTAGGTCTCGGGTTAAGGTTTTTGTATTTAAGGTCAGAAAGGGTTTAGACCAGGTCAGGGCTAAGATTCACAGGTTAAGTAGTCACAACCAAGCGAGTACAGCGTCTAAGGATTGACTAGCAGCACTTAGCAAGAGGTTTTTAAGGATCTCAGGAAAAGCCCCCCATCCCATGAAACGAGCCCGGACCAGCCGTGTCAAAGCATTGCCTTCCGGGCTGTCCCAGGGAAAAGAGAAACAGGGCCAGCCCCGACTGAGCGTTGCCTCCCCGATCTCCTAGAAGGCACATCCCAGAGATCCCAACTAAAAGGTGAACATCAGGACCAGCCATGTCAAAGCATTGCCTTCCAGATGTGTCACCCAGAGCTGGAGACTAAGCCTAAAAAGTTCACTTAAAACACGGGGTATCCTCGGCCCGGACCCCTATTGGGTGAGGGGATAAGAATTTGGAAGTTGAAGAGGTCCAAATCGACGTGTGTAGTGTAGATATGCTGTTGAATGAGTAGGGCTAGTCCCCGTAGAAGACTGGGCAGCATTTAAGGTCCTGATGCCCTGGACCACCACACCCACAGTGCTGTCCTATAGTCGGAACATGGGGGGCTGCATACTTACCACCCTACTCAGCTACTGACTGTTCGTTAACACCGCTAGGTATCCCAGTCAGAGCCCCAGTTAGGGTCCGTGTGTAGGTTGTCTCTCTCCGTTGTTGAAGGGTCCAGAGTGTCAGACAGGCCCGATTCAAGGCCAGGTCCCAGATCCCTCAGTGTCACACTCCAAAAGTTCATCCGGACCAGCCATGTCAGAGCATTGCCTTCCGGACAAACCTCAGAGCTGGGATTAGCCGAGACCAGCCCCAGTCCGGCCTCCACCATTCCGGTTCCCCATGACACCGGGCCAGAGGTCCATCCTCCCGGCACCGGGGCCAGCCACGCCGAAGCGCTACCGTCCCACAATACCAAGAGGGGTAGAGAGATCAAGGCCAGCCGCGTCAAAGCGCTGCCTCCAAGATCCCTCCAGGACCCCGGCCCAGGCATCTCCCCTCGGGGAATCACGGACCAGCTACGACAAAGCATAGCCTTCCGTGACCCCGTCAGGGTTGGAGAGACCAGAGGCGGCAGCGCCAAGACGCAGCCGACCCCAGCATCCCAAGACACCTGGGTCTGTAGACATCTCCTGTGCCCCATACACCGCTCGACTACAGGAGATGTTGTGTCAGAACTTCCTGTGCCCCATACACCGCTCGACTACAGGAAGTCTGTGTAGGTGTAGTGTAAGAGAATACTTACCATCCAAGGGGTTGGTCCTCTAGGTGAAGCATTCTCCGTATCCCAGTTACTCAGAAGAGTAGTCTGGTCATGTGTTTTGGGTGGCAGTTAATCACCTGGGTCATTCTCTGACATGTGAGTCTGTGTCATGGTTTACCTTTTAGTTTTTGGTTCTCCTGGGTTCCTCTTAGGGTTTGGGTAATCAATTTGTCCAGGAGGAGATGGCCGTCGACGTGACGATCGTTTTGATATATAGCATGTTCTGGTTTCGTGTAAATTTGTCTTGTTTTTGAGGTTTTTTAAATCCATTTCCTGGTTGAATTTGCATAAATTTGCATCTCATTTGCATATTAGTAAAAACGTGACACAGACTCTTATTGTGATGTCTATAATCCTTTTTAATGTATAATTGTTTGTATAACATCTATATTGTCCTATTTATAAGGTTTTTTTCAATTTATTTCGAACTTGGTTTTGCATAATTTGCATATTGAGTGAAACCATGACGTAGACTTGCATGCTGGTGAATGGGGCTATGGGTCACAGCCCCATTGGTTTAATGTATCCAGGCTATTGGCTGAGCACTACGTCCAATGTAAGACCTGTCCCAGTGCAAGACTTGGGCTGCAGCAATTATGCTGTATCCATCCTTGTCCACCAGGGTCAAAATCTTGACCCAGCACAGGACTCGGGGTGCAGCAATTATGCTGTAAATCCATTCTTGTCCACTAGGGTGAAAATCCTGTGTCTGGCCTTCTGGCTAGATGCAGTGTGCTCAGTCTGTTGGTTGAGCGCTGTGTTGAATGAAAACCTTGTCCTAGTGTGAGACTTGGGTGTGTCACAGTTGTGCTGCACTACCATCCTTGTCCACCAGGGTCAAAATCCTGTGTCTGGCCTTCTGGCTAGGTGCAGTGTGCTCAGTCTGTTGGCTGAGCACTGTGTTAAATGAAAACTGTGACTTAGTGTGAGACTTGGGTTTGCAACGTTGCGCTGCACTACCATCCTTGTCCACCAGGGTCAAAATCCTGTGTCTGGCCTTCTGGCTAGGCGCAGTGTGCTCAGTCTGTTGGCTGAGCACTGTGTTAAATGAAAACTGCTACCTAGTGTGAGACTTGGGTTTGCAACGTTGCGCTGCACTACCATCCTTGTCCACCAGGGTCAAAATCCTGTGTCTGGCCTTCTGGCTATGCGCAGTGTGCTCAGTCTGTTGGCTGAGCACTGTGTTAAATGAAAACTGTGACCTAGTGTGAGACTTGGGTTTGCAACGTTGCGCTGCACTACCATCCTTGTCCACCAGGGTCAAAATCCTGTGTCTGGCCTTCTGGCTAGGCGCAGTGTGCTCAGTCTGTTGGCTGAGCACTGTGTTAAATGAAAACTGCGACCTAGTGTGAGACTTGGGTTTGCAACGTTGCGCTGCACTACCATCCTTGTCCACCAGGGTCAAAATCCTGTGTCTGGCCTTCTGGCTGGCGTAGTGTGCTCAGTCTGTTGGCTGAGCACTATGTTAAGTGAAAACTATGACCTAGTGTGAGACTTGGGTTTGCAAGCGTTGCGCTGCACTACCATCCTTGTCCACCAGGGTCAAAATCCTGTGTCTGGCCTTCTGGTTAGGCTTAGTGTGTTCAGTCTGTTGGCTGAGCACTATGTTAAGTGAAAACTATGACCTAGTGTGAGACTTGGGTTTGCAAGCGTTGCGCTGCACTACCATCTTTGTCCACCAGGGCTAAAATCATATGACTGGCCTTAGGTTTAGGTTTATGTTTAGGGACAGGAGCTGTTAGGGTTAGGGTTAGGGTTAGGGTTAGGGTTAGGGTTAGGTATTTGAAATTCTCTCGATGACCCTCCCTATACACTACAGTTGAGTGTATAGTTAGAGAAGTCAAAGGCAATGCACTGGCCCACGCACGTCATCAGCAACTCTCCAAGTCTATACTGCATTAACTCTGTTTTTAACTTTTTAAGGGGTGGATGTACCCCACTTGATTAGTCTATAGAGACTTTGTTTCTTCTAATTGTAATATTTTAGGGGTGAATGTATCATATTAATTGGTTTATAGAGAATTTATTTCCTCTGTTTTAAAAAATTCTCATATTTGGTTTGTCTATACAGACTTTGTTTTACACTGATTTATCACCCCGAGTCCAATTTCGAGAGACATCTCTTCAGTAGAAAACCCTGAGATCATCGGGTGTTAGGTTTAGGTTTAGGTTTTAGGGTTAATTTAACCCATACTTACCTTAGGGTTAGGTTTAGGCTTCGGTTTTGGGGTTAGTAAATGATCTATCAGATCATTAAACCTTACTGACCTTAGGGTTAGGTTTAGTGTTAGGTTTAGGTTTAGGTTTAAGGGTTAGTAACTGATGTATCTTAAACCTTAATTACCTTAGGGTTAGGCTTCGGTTTTAGGGTTAGTAAATGATCTATCAGATCATTAAACCTTACTGACCTTAGGGTTAGGTTTAGTGTTAGGTTTAGGTTTAGGTTTAAGGGTTAGTAACTGATGTATCTTAAACCTTATTTATCTTGGGCTTTTGTTGATAGAGAGTCAAAGCTAATGCTCTGGCCCACGCACTTCATTAGTAACTCTCTAAGTCTAAAATAGACTTTTGAATTTAACTTTGTTTAAGTATAGATATCACGTATTGATTTGTGTTTTGGTCCATGACCCATTGAGGGTAGATTTATTGTACTGATATTTGAATTGATTGTCAATAAAGACTTTTGATTTTCGGACTGATCTGGTTTTTTTAATCTAATTTTGAAAGACACATCTTCAGTAGTGGACCCTGGAATCATCGGGTGTTTCGGCCATTATCACTAGACACCCTCATCCAAGGGCGGCCCCCCGAGGTTGATCAGACCTCGCGGTGTGTCACAGTTTAAGTTTTAGGTTCTACTTTTAGGTAGGTAAGTCCCTAGTACATATCGAGGTTTTTGTGTTTTAAGTAGGTCCCGGTTTTGGGATTTTGAAGTAAGTTTCTCAGATTTAAATGTATAATTTTGAGGTAAGTTTTAAGGGGTTCCCCCTTCACGTTTTTATGTTCTCCGGATTGCAGGTAGGTCTTGAGGTTTCCATTCCAGGTTCCAGGTAAGTAATCCGTAGGTCTCGGGTTAAGGTTTTTGTATTTAAGGTCAGAAAGGGTTTAGACCAGGTCAGGGCTAAGATTCACAGGTTAAGTAGTCACAACCAAGCGAGCACAGCGTCTAAGGATTGACTAGCAGCACTTAGCAAGAAGTTTTTAAGGATCTCAGGAAAAGCCCCCCATCCCATGAAACGAGCCCGGACCAGCCGTGTCAAAGCATTGCCTTCCGGGCTGTCCCAGGGAAAGAGAAACAGGGCCAGCCCCGACTGAGCGTTGCCTCCCCGATCTCCTAGAAGGCACATCCCAGAGATCCCAACTAAAGGGTGAACATCAGGACCAGCCATGTCAAAGCATTGCCTTCCAGATGTGTCCCCCAGAGCTGGAGACTAAGCCTAAAAAGTTCACTTAAAACACGGAGTATCCTCGGCCCGGACCCCTATTGGGTGAGGGGATAAGAATTTGGGAGTTGAAGAGGTCCAATTCGACGTGTGTAGTGCAGATATGCTGTTGAATGAGTAGGGCTAGTCCCCGTAGAAGACTGGGCAGCATTTAAGGTCCTGATGCCCTGGACCACCACACCCACAGTGCTGTCCTGTAGTCGGAACATGGGGGGCTGCATACTTACCACCCTACTCAGCTACTGACTGTTCGTTAACACCGCTAGGTATCCCAGTCAGAGCCCCAGTTAGGGTCCGTGTGTAGGTTGTCTCTCTCCGTTGTTGAAGGGTCCAGAGTGTCAGACAGGCCCGATTCAAGGCCAGGTCCCAGATCCCTCAGTGTCACACTCCAAAAGTTCATCCGGACCAGCCATGTCAGAGCATTGCCTTCCGGACAAACCTCAGAGCTGGGATTAGCCGAGACCAGCCCCAGTCCGGCCTCCACCATTCCGGTTCCCCATGACACCGGGCCAGAGGTCCATCCTCCCGGCACCGGGGCCAGCCACGCCGAAACGCTACCGTCCCACAATACCAAGAGGGGTAGAGAGATCAAGGCCAGCCGCGTCAAAGCGCTGCCTCCAAGATCCCTCCAGGACCCCGGCCCAGGCATCTCCCCTCGGGGAATCACGGACCAGCTACGACAAAGCATAGCCTTCCGTGACCCCGTCAGGGTTGGAGAGACCAGAGGCGGCAGCGCCAAGACGCAGCCGACCCCAGCATCCCAAGACACCTGGGTCTGTAGACATCTCCTGTGCCCCATACACCGCTCGACTACAGGAGATGTTGTGTCAGAACTTCCTGTGCCCCATACACCGCTCGACTACAGGAAGTCTGTGTAGATGTAGTGTAAGAAATACTTACCATCCAAGGGGTTGGTCCTCTAGGTGAAGCATTCTCCGTATCCCAGTTACTCAGAAGAGTAGTCTGGTCATGTGTTTTGGGTGGCAGTTAATCACCTGGGTCATTCTCTGACATGTGAGTCTGTGTCATGGTTTACCTTTTAGTTTTTGGTTCTCCTGGGTTCCTCTTAGGGTTTGGGTAATCCATTTGTCCAGGAGGAGATGGCCGTCGACGTGCCGATCATTTTGATATATAGCATGTTCTGGTTTCATGTAAATTTGTCTTGTTTTTGAGGTTTTTAATCCATTTCCTGGTTGAATTTGCATAAATTTGCATCTCATTTGCATATTAGTAAAAAACGTGACACAGACTCTTATTGTGATGTCTATAATCCTTTTTTAATGTATAATTGTTTGTATTACATCTATATTGTCCTATTTATAAGGTTTTTTTCAATTTATTTCGAACTTGGTTTTGCATGAATTTGCATATTGAGTGAAACCATGACGCAGACCTGCATGCTGGTGAATGGGGCCATGGGTCACAGCCCCATTGGCTTAATGTATCCAGGCTATTGGCTGAGCACTACGTCCAATGTAAGACCTGTCCCAGTGCAAGACTTGGGCTGCAGCCATTATGCTGTAAATCCATCCTTGTCCACCAGGGTCAAAAACTTGACCCAGCACAGGACTCGGGGGTGCAGCAAATATGCTGTAAATCCATTCTTGTCCACTAGGGTGAAAATCCTGTGTCTGGCCTTATGGCTAGATGCAGTGTGCTCAGTCTGTTGGTTGAGCGCTGTGTTGAATGAAAATCTTGTCCTAGTGTGAGACTTGGGTGTGCCACCGTTGCACTGCACTACCATCCTTGTCCACCAGGGTCCAAATCCTGTGTCTGGCCTTCTGGCTATGCGCAGTGTGCTCAGTCTGTTGGCTGAGCACTGTGTTAAATGAAAACTGTGACTTAGTGTGAGACTTGGGTTTGCAACGTTGCGCTGCACTACCATCCTTGTCCACCAGGGTCAAAATCCTGTGTCTGGCCTTCTGGCTAAGCGCAGTGTGCTCAGTCTGTTGGCTGAGCACTGTGTTAGGGTTAGGGTTAGGGTTAGGGTTAGGGTTAGGGTTAGGTATTTGAAGTTGTCTCGATGACCCTCCCCATGACACTCCAAGTTTGAGTGCATGGTTAACAGAGGGCCAAAGGTTTTGCACTGGCCCACGCACGTCATCTGCAACTCTCCAATCTGAACAGATTTGGTTCTCTGTTTCTAACTTTTTGTGATTTTTTAGAATGAATATGTATTATATTATATTATTAGATTCATCCATGCGGACTTTTGTCTTCTGTTTTAAACTTTTTGAGGGTGAAAGTACCGTATTCATTTCTGCATAGAGAATATATTTCTTCTGTTTATGAATTTTATTAATTTTCATATTGATTTGTCAACACAGACTTTGTTTTGTACTGATTTGTTATTTTGAGTCTAATTTTGAAAGACACATCTTCAGTAGTGGACCCTGGAATCATCGGGTGTTTCGCCATTATCACTAGACACCCTCATCCAAGGATGGCCCCGAGGTTGATCAGACCTCGCGGTGTGTCACAGTTTAAGTTTTAGGTTCTACTTCTAGCTAGGTAGGTTACTGATATGTATTGAGGTTTTAATTGATGTTTTTGTATTAGTTTAGGTTTTACTTTAAGAGGTTTTAGAATTTCAGGTTTTAAGGATTTAAATAAGGGCCATATAAAGGCGTTTGTTGTAGCAGAGCTTCCTGTGCCCCAATACACCGCACGACTCCAGGAAGTCTGTGGCAGTACTCACCGCTGTCGCTGTTGTGTTGTAGTTTTTGGGCTCTCTTCGGTTCCTCTTGTGGTTAGGGCCACTGGTTTGTCCAGGAGGAGATGGGCGTCGCCGTGCCGGTCGTTTTGATGTATGACATGTCCCGGTTCCAGCAATGCTAACCCGGTTTATTTTTCCAGTCTGTCTGACTGGTTTGCATATGAGTCGCTGATTAGCATACGGGTCTCTAATTTGTATACGAGTCTCTGTCATGGTTCACAAAATTATTTTTTTATTTTTTATATTATACTTTATTTCACCTTTATTTAGACTTATAAATCAAATGTGAACAAATTTTCATTTAAAATAACGACCTAAGGCAGCTTGAGAGGTAAAAATAATTCATCAGGAAGTGCTGAGGATTCTGGGAAAGCTGTCCTTTTAAAAATGGCGCCCAGTCTTCTGGTTAAAAGCAGTGTTAAAAGTAATGAATGTCTCTTTGGGAAGCAGATTTGAACAGGTTTCAGCTGGATTGAGATTTGAATTGGACCTGAACAGGTTTAAGTTAGATCTGAACTGGTTCCAGAAGGTTCTGAACTGGTTTTAGTGGGATTTTAACAGGTTTTAATGGGATTTGAACAGGTTTTAGTGGGATTTGAACTGGTTTTACTCAGATTTTAACACTTTTCAGTTGGATTAAGATTTTAATGGGACCCGAGCAGGTCCAGGTGAGATCCAAACAGGTTCCAGATGGACTTGAACTGGTTTTAGTCGGATTTGATCAGGTTTTAGTCAGATTTGAGCTGGTTTTACTCAGATTTGAATACTTTTGAGTTGGATTAAGTTTTGAATTGGATCCATGGGGTCTAAGTGAGATCTGAACAAGTTCCAGCGGAATCTAAACAGGTTTTAGTCGGATTGGAACAGGTTTTAGTGGGATTTGAGTCGGTTTTACCTAGATTTGAACACTTTTCAGTTGAATTAAGATTTGAATTGGATCCTAGCAGGTTCAGGTGAGATTCAATCAGGTTCCAGGTGGATTTGAACTGGTTTTAGTTGGACTTGAACTGGTTTTAGTGGGATTTGAGCCGATTTTACGAAGATTTGAACTATTTTCAGTTAGATTAAGTTTTGAATTGGATCCGAGCAGGTCCAGGTGAGATTCAATCAGGTTCCAGGTGGATTTGAACTGGTTTTAGTCGGACTTGAACAGGTTTTAGTCGGATTTGAGGCGGTTTTACACAGATTTGAACACTTTTCAGTTGGATTAAAATTTGAATTGGACCCGAGCAGGTCCAGGTGAGATCCAATCAGGTTCCAGATGGATTTGAACTGGTTTTAGTCGGACTTGAACAGGTTTTACCAAGATTTGAACACTTTTCAGTTGAATTAAGATTTGAATTGGACCCGAGCAGGTCCAGGTGAGATCCAATCAGGTTCCAGATGGATTTAAACTGGTTTTAGTTGGATTTGAACAGGTTTTAGTCGGATTTGAGCTGGTTTTACACATATTATATAGAACAAGTTTAGGGTTAGGATGAGGATTAGGGTTTAGGATTTTAGGTTTAGGATTAGTTTTAGGATTAGGGTCTTAGGGTTAGGATTAGGATTAGGATTAGGGTCAGGAGTTGTGGGCGGAAAGAGGCAGAGCCAGGCAATAGACTCCGGAGCGGATGAACTATTGCCCCGCCGGATCGGGCTGTCGCCCTGCCTCTCCTCCACCCTCCACACACTCCCCCAGGGATGGGAGGGAGGTGAGGGAGGAGAGGAGAGAGGGGCAAAAAGTGAGGTGTTGTTCTGGAGTTGACATGATGTTGTAACAGAGTTCTGGAGAGCTCGTTGTTCGGAAGCGCTGGCTAGTTAGGTATTTGAAGTTGTCTCGATGACCCTCCCCATGACACTCCAAGTTTGAGTGCATGGTTAACAGAGAGCCAAAGGTTTTGCACTGGCCCACGCACGTCATCTGCAACTCTCCAATCTGAACAGATTTGGTTCTCTGTTTCTAACTTTTTGTGATTTTTTAGAATGAATATATATTATATTATATTATTAGATTCATCCATGCGGACTTTTGTCTTCTGTTTTAAACTTTTTGAGGGTGAAAGTACCGTATTAATTTGTGCATAGAGAATATATTTCTTCTGTTTATGAATTTTATTAATTTTCATATTGATTTGTCAACACAGACTTTGTTTTGTACTGATTTGTTATTTTGAGTCTAATTTTGAAAGACACATCTTCAGTAGTGGACCCTGGAATCATCGGGTGTTTCGGCCATTATCACTAGACACCCTCATCCAAGGATGGCCCCCCCGAGGTTGATCAGACCTCGCGGTGTGTCACAGTTTAAGTTTTAGGTTCTACTTCTAGCTAGGTAGGTTACTGATATGTATTGAGGTTTTAATTGATGTTTTTGTATTAGTTTAGGTTTTACTTTAAGAGGTTTTAGAATTTCAGGTTTTAAGGATTTAAATAAGGGCCATATAAAGGCGTTTGTTGTAGCAGAGCTTCCTGTGCCCCAATACACCGCACGACTCCAGGAAGTCTGTGGCAGTACTCACCGCTGTCGCTGTTGTGTTGTAGTTTTTGGGCTCTCTTCGGTTCCTCTTGTGGTTAGGGCCACTGGTTTGTCCAGGAGGAGATGGGCGTCGCCGTGCCGGTCGTTTTGATGTATGACATGTCCCGGTTCCAGCAATGCTAACCCGGTTTATTTTTCCAGTCTGTCTGACTGGTTTGCATATGAGTCGCTGATTAGCATACGGGTCTCTAATTTGTATACGAGTCTCTGTCATGGTTCACAAAATTATTTTTTTATTTTTTATATTATACTTTATTTCACCTTTATTTAGACTTATAAATCAAATGTGAACAAATTTTCATTTAAAATAACGACCTAAGGCAGCTTGAGAGGTAAAAATAATTCATCAGGAAGTGCTGAGGATTCTGGGAAAGCTGTCCTTTTAAAAATGGCGCCCAGTCTTCTGGTTAAAAGCAGTGTTAAAAGTAATGAATGTCTCTTTGGGAAGCAGATTTGAACAGGTTTCAGCTGGATTGAGATTTGAATTGGACCTGAACAGGTTTAAGTTAGATCTGAACTGGTTCCAGAAGGTTCTGAACTGGTTTTAGTGGGATTTTAACAGGTTTTAATGGGATTTGAACAGGTTTTAGTGGGATTTGAACTGGTTTTACTCAGATTTTAACACTTTTCAGTTGGATTAAGATTTTAATGGGACCCGAGCAGGTCCAGGTGAGATCCAAACAGGTTCCAGATGGACTTGAACTGGTTTTAGTCGGATTTGATCAGGTTTTAGTCAGATTTGAGCTGGTTTTACTCAGATTTGAATACTTTTGAGTTGGATTAAGTTTTGAATTGGATCCATACGGGTCTAAGTGAGATCTGAACAAGTTCCAGCCGGATCTAAACAGGTTTTAGTCGGATTGGAACAGGTTTTAGTGGGATTTGAGTCGGTTTTACCTAGATTTGAACACTTTTCAGTTGAATTAAGATTTGAATTGGATCCTAGCAGGTTCAGGTGAGATTCATTCAGGTTCCAGGTGGATTTGAACTGGTTTTAGTTGAGAAGCCCACAGGGGAGAGGTGTGGGAGACTGGGAGATACTAGTATAGCGTTTGGGTTTGTGGGGAGGGGGGGGGGGGGGGGCCCGGGAGGGGGGGGGGGGGGTCACGAAGGGGGCCGGAGGTGTGGGGGAGTTGTGGTAGAGTTTGGGGGAGGGGGGGGAGGGTTGGGGGAATTTTTCCTAGAGATAACCTTTTTTTAGAGAAATAAAAATTTAGGGAGCCCCCCCCGGGCCACGAAGAGAAAACCCCGGGGGCCGGAGGAGGAAAAAAAAGTGTTTTTGGCGAGATTGGGAGAGTTTTTGGGGGGTTTGGGCCCCTTTTTCCCGGGTTTGGAACCCTTTTCAGTTGGGTTAAGATTTATTGCTCCAGGTGAGATCCAATCAGGTTCAGAGATTTAACGGTTTAGGATAACAGGTTTAAAGGTTTTACACCTATAAAACAATTTAGGTTTAGGATTAGGGTTAGGATTAGTTCGTGGAGAGAGAGACGAAGCGGGTTTAGCGCACAGGTTTAGGATTAGGATTACGAGGAGGGGAAGAACAAGCAAAAAACAACCCCCCCTCACAAAAAAAAAAAAATTAAAAAAAACTATAAGCGCTGGCTAGTTAGGTATTTGAAATTGTCTCGATGACCCTCCCCATGACACTCCAAGTTTGAGTGCATAGTTAACAGAGAGCCAAAGGTTTTGCACTGGCCCACGCACGTCATCTGCAACTCTCCAAGTCTGAACAGATTTGGTTCTCTGTTTCTAACTTTTGTGATTTTTTAGAATGAATATATATTAAATTATATTATTAGATTTATCCATGTGGACTTTTGTTTTCTGTTTTAAACTTTTTGAGGGTGAAAGTACCGTATTAATTTGTCCATAGAGAGTATATATTCATTCTGTTTATGAATTTTTATATTGATTTGTCAACACAGACTTTGTTTTGTACTGATTTGTTATTTTGAGTCTAATTTTGAAAGACACATCTTCAGTAGTGGACCCTGGAATCATCGGGTGTTTCGCCATTATCACTAGACACCCTCATCCAAGGATGGCCCCCCGAGGTTGATCAGACCTCGCGGTGTGTCACAATTTAAGTTTTAGGTTCTACTTCTAGCTAGGTAGGTTACTGATATGTATTGAGGTTTTAATTGATGTTTTTGTATTAGTTTAGGTTTTACTTTAAGAGGTTTTAGAATTTCAGGTTTTAAGGATTTAAATAAGGGCCATATAAAGGCGTTTGTTGTAGCAGAGCTTCCTGTGCCCCAATACACCGCACGACTCCAGGAAGTCTGTGGCAGTACTCACCGCTGTCGCTGTTGTGTTGTAGTTTTTGGGCTCTCTTCGGTTCCTCTTGTGGTTAGGGCCACTGGTTTGTCCAGGAGGAGATGGGCGTCGCCGTGCCGGTCGTTTTGATGTATGACATGTCCCGGTTCCAGCAATGCTAACCCGGTTTATTTTTCCAGTCTGTCTGACTGGTTTGCATATGAGTCGCTGATTAGCATACGGGTCTCTAATTTGTATACGAGTCTCTGTCATGGTTCACAAAATTATTTTTTTATTTTTTATATTATACTTTATTTCACCTTTATTTAGACTTATAAATCAAATGTGAACAAATTTTCATTTAAAATAACGACCTAAGGCAGCTTGAGAGGTAAAAATAATTCATCAGGAAGTGCTGAGGATTCTGGGAAAGCTGTCCTTTAAAAATGGCGCCCAGTCTTCTGGTTAAAACCAGTGTTAAAAGTAATGAATGTCTCTTTGGGAAGCAGATTTGAACAGGTTTCAGCTGGATTGAGATTTGAATTGGACCTGAACAGGTTTAAGTTAGATCTGAACTGGTTCCAGAAGGTTCTGAACTGGTTTTAGTCGGATCTGAACAGGTTTTAGTGGGATTTGAACAGGTTTTAATAGGATTTGAACAGGTTTTAGTGGGATTTGAACTGGTTTTACTCAGATTTTAACACTTTTCAGTTGGATTAAGATTTTAATGGGACCCGAGCAGGTCCAGGTGAGATCCAAACAGGTTCCAGATGGACTTTAACTGGTTTTAGTCGGATTTGATCAGGTTTTAGTCAGATTTGAGCTGGTTTTACTCAGATTTGAATACTTTTGAGTTGGATTAAGTTTTGAATTGGATCCATACGGGTCTAAGTGAGATCTGAACAAGTTCCAGCGGGATCTAAACAGGTTTTAGTGGGATTTGAACAGGTTTTAGTGGGATTTGAGTCGGTTTTACCTAGATTTGAACACTTTTCAGTTGAATTAAGATTTGAATTGGATCCGAGCAGGTTCAGGTGAGATTCAATCAGGTTCCAGGTGGATTTGAACTGGTTTTAGTTGGACTTGAACTGGTTTTAGTGGGATTTGAGCCGATTTTACACAGATTTGAACTATTTTCAGTTGGATTAAGTTTTGAATTGGATCCGAGCAGGTCCAGGTGAGATTCAATCAGGTTCCAGGTGGATTTGAACTGGTTTAAGTCGGATTTGAACAGGTTTTAGTGGGATTTGAGCCGATTTTACACAGATTTGAACACTTTTCAGTTGGATTAAAATTTGAATTGGACCCGAGCAGGTCCAGGTGAGATCCAATCAGGTTCTAGATGGATTTGAACTGGTTTTAGTCGGACTTGAACAGGTTTTAGTGGGATTTGAGCCGGTTTTACCTAGATTTGAACACTTTTCAGTTGAATTAAGATTTGAATTGGACCCGAGCAGGTCCAGGTGAGATCCAATCAGGTTCCAGATGGATTTGAACTGGTTTTAGTTGGACTTGAACAGGTTTTAGTCGGATTTGAGTTGGTTTTACACCTATTATATAGAACAAGTTTAGGGTTTAGGATTTTAGGTTTAGGATTAGGCTTAGGGTCTTAGGGTTAGGATTAGGATTAGGAATAGGGTTAGGAGTTGTGGGCGGAAAGAGGCAGAGCCAGGAAATGGAGTCCAGAACAGGACGAGCCATTACCCCGCCGGATCAGGCTGCCGCCCTGCCTCTCACTCCACCCACACACTCCCCAGGGATGGGAGGGAGGTGAGGGGGAGAGGAGAGGAGGGCTGAAAGTGAGGTTTAAATTGGATTTGAAGCGGTTTTAGCTGGACCCAAACAGGTTTAGGATTAGGATTAGGTCAGGAGTTGTGGGCGGAAAGAAGCAGAGCCAGGCAATGGAGTCCGGAACAGGACGAGCCATTGCCCCGCCGGACCGGGCTGTCGCCCTGCCTTCACTCCCCTCCACACACTCCCCCCAGGGATGGGAGGGAGGTGAGGGAGGAGAGGAGAGGAGGGCAAAAAGTGAGGTGTTGTCCTGGAGTAGTCATGATGTTGTAACAGAGTTCTGGAGAGCTCGTTATTCGGAAGCGCTGGCTAGTTAGGTATTTGAAATTGTCTCGATGACCCTCCCCATGACACTCCAAGTTTGAGTGCATAGTTAACAGAGAGCCAAAGGTTTTGCACTGGCCCACGCACGTCATCTGCAACTCTCCAAGTCTGAACAGATTTGGTTCTCTGTTTCTAACTTTTTGTGATTTTTTTAGAATGAATATATATTAAATTATATTATTAGATTTATCCATGTGGACTTTTGTTTTCTGTTTTAAACTTTTTGAGGGTGAAAGTACCGTATTAATTTGTCCATAGAGAGTATATATTTCTTCTGTTTATGAATTTTTATATTGATTTGTCAACACAGACTTTGTTTTGTACTGATTTGTTATTTTGAGTCTAATTTTGAAAGACACATCTTCAGTAGTGGACCCTGGAATCATCGGGTGTTTCGGCCATTATCACTAGACACCCTCATCCAAGGATGGCCCCCCGAGGTTGATCAGACCTCGCGGTGTGTCACAATTTAAGTTTTAGGTTCTACTTCTAGCTAGGTAGGTTACTGATATGTATTGAGGTTTTAATTGATGTTTTTGTATTAGTTTAGGTTTTACTTTAAGAGGTTTTAGAATTTCAGGTTTTAAGGATTTAAATAAGGGCCATATAAAGGCGTTTGTTGTAGCAGAGCTTCCTGTGCCCCAATACACCGCACGACTCCAGGAAGTCTGTGGCAGTACTCACCGCTGTCGCTGTTGTGTTGTAGTTTTTGGGCTCTCTTCGGTTCCTCTTGTGGTTAGGGCCACTGGTTTGTCCAGGAGGAGATGGGCGTCGCCGTGCCGGTCGTTTTGATGTATGACATGTCCCGGTTCCAGCAATGCTAACCCGGTTTATTTTTCCAGTCTGTCTGACTGGTTTGCATATGAGTCGCTGATTAGCATACGGGTCTCTAATTTGTATACGAGTCTCTGTCATGGTTCACAAAATTATTTTTTTATTTTTTATATTATACTTTATTTCACCTTTATTTAGACTTATAAATCAAATGTGAACAAATTTTCATTTAAAATAACGACCTAAGGCAGCTTGAGAGGTAAAAATAATTCATCAGGAAGTGCTGAGGATTCTGGGAAAGCTGTTCTTTAAAAATGGCGCCCAGTCTTCTGGTTAAAACCAGTGTTAAAAGTAATGAATGTCTCTTTGGGAAGCAGATTTGAACAGGTTTCAGCTGGATTGAGATTTGAATTGGACCTGAACAGGTTTAAGTTAGATCTGAACTGGTTCCAGAAGGTTCTGAACTGGTTTTAGTCGGATCTGAACAGGTTTTAGTGGGATTTGAACAGGTTTTAATAGGATTTGAACAGGTTTTAGTGGGATTTGAACTGGTTTTACTCAGATTTTAACACTTTTCAGTTGGATTAAGATTTTAATGGGACCCGAGCAGGTCCAGGTGAGATCCAAACAGGTTCCAGATGGACTTTAACTGGTTTTAGTCGGATTTGATCAGGTTTTAGTCAGATTTGAGCTGGTTTTACTCAGATTTGAATACTTTTGAGTTGGATTAAGTTTTGAATTGGATCCATACGGGTCTAAGTGAGATCTGAACAAGTTCCAGCGGATCTAAACAGGTTTTAGTGGGATTTGAACAGGTTTTAGTGGGATTTGAGTCGGTTTTACCTAGATTTGAACACTTTTCAGTTGAATTAAGATTTGAATTGGATCCGAGCAGGTTCAGGTGAGATTCAATCAGGTTCCAGGTGGATTTGAACTGGTTTTAGTTGGACTTGAACTGGTTTTAGTGGGATTTGAGCCGATTTTACACAGATTTGAACTATTTTCAGTTGGATTAAGTTTTGAATTGGATCCGAGCAGGTCCAGGTGAGATTCAATCAGGTTCCAGGTGGATTTGAACTGGTTTAAGTCGGATTTGAACAGGTTTTAGTGGGATTTGAGCCGATTTTACACAGATTTGAACACTTTTCAGTTGGATTAAAATTTGAATTGGACCCGAGCAGGTCCAGGTGAGATCCAATCAGGTTCTAGATGGATTTGAACTGGTTTTAGTCGGACTTGAACAGGTTTTAGTGGGATTTGAGCCGGTTTTACCTAGATTTGAACACTTTTCAGTTGAATTAAGATTTGAATTGGACCCGAGCAGGTCCAGGTGAGATCCAATCAGGTTCCAGATGGATTTGAACTGGTTTTAGTTGGACTTGAACAGGTTTTAGTCGGATTTGAGTTGGTTTTACACCTATTATATAGAACAAGTTTAGGGTTTAGGATTTTAGGTTTAGGATTAGGCTTAGGGTCTTAGGGTTAGGATTAGGATTAAGAATAGGGTTAGGAGTTGTGGGCGGAAAGAGGCAGAGCCAGGAAATGGAGTCCAGAACAGGACGAGCCATTACCCCGCCGGATCGGGCTGCCGCCCTGCCTCTCCCCACTCCACACACTCCCCAGGGATGGGAGGGAGGTGAGGGGGGAGAGGAGAGGAGGGCTGAAAGTGAGGTTTAAATTGGATTTGAAGCGGTTTTAGCTGGACCCAAACAGGTTTAGGATTAGGATTAGGTCAGGAGTTGTGGGCGGAAAGAAGCAGAGCCAGGCAATGGAGTCCGGAACAGGACGAGCCATTGCCCCGCCGGACCGGGCTGTCGCCCTGCCTCTCACTCCACTCACACACTCCCCAGGGATGGGAGGGAGGTGAGGGAGGAGAGGAGAGGAGGGCAAAAAGTGAGGTGTTGTCCTGGAGTAGTCATGATGTTGTAACAGAGTTCTGGAGAGCTCGTTATTCGGAAGCGCTGGCTAGTTAGGTATTTGAAATTGTCTCGATGACCCTCCCCATGACACTCCAAGTTTGAGTGCATAGTTAACAGAGAGCCAAAGGTTTTGCACTGGCCCACGCACGTCATCTGCAACTCTCCAAGTCTGAACAGATTTGGTTCTCTGTTTCTAACTTTTTGTGATTTTTTTAGAATGAATATATATTAAATTATATTATTAGATTTATCCATGTGGACTTTTGTTTTCTGTTTTAAACTTTTGAGGGTGAAAGTACCGTATTAATTTGTCCATAGAGAGTATATATTTCTTCTGTTTATGAATTTTTATATTGATTTGTCAACACAGACTTTGTTTTGTACTGATTTGTTATTTTGAGTCTAATTTTGAAAGACACATCTTCAGTAGTGGACCCTGGAATCATCGGGTGTTTCGCCATTATCACTAGACACCCTCATCCAAGGATGGCCCCCCGAGGTTGATCAGACCTCGCGGTGTGTCACAATTTAAGTTTTAGGTTCTACTTCTAGCTAGGTAGGTTACTGATATGTATTGAGGTTTTAATTGATGTTTTTGTATTAGTTTAGGTTTTACTTTAAGAGGTTTTAGAATTTCAGGTTTTAAGGATTTAAATAAGGGCCATATAAAGGCGTTTGTTGTAGCAGAGCTTCCTGTGCCCCAATACACCGCACGACTCCAGGAAGTCTGTGGCAGTACTCACCGCTGTCGCTGTTGTGTTGTAGTTTTTGGGCTCTCTTCGGTTCCTCTTGTGGTTAGGGCCACTGGTTTGTCCAGGAGGAGATGGGCGGCGCCGTGCCGGTCGTTTTGATGTATGACATGTCCCGGTTCCAGCAATGCTAACCCGGTTTATTTTTCCAGTCTGTCTGACTGGTTTGCATATGAGTCGCTGATTAGCATACGGGTCTCTAATTTGTATACGAGTCTCTGTCATGGTTCACAAAATTATTTTTTTATTTTTTATATTATACTTTATTTCACCTTTATTTAGACTTATAAATCAAATGTGAACAAATTTTCATTTAAAATAACGACCTAAGGCAGCTTGAGAGGTAAAAATAATTCATCAGGAAGTGCTGAGGATTCTGGGAAAGCTGTTCTTTAAAAATGGCGCCAGTCTTCTGGTTAAAACCAGTGTTAAAAGTAATGAATGTCTCTTTGGGAAGCAGATTTGAACAGGTTTCAGCTGGATTGAGATTTGAATTGGACCTGAACAGGTTTAAGTTAGATCTGAACTGGTTCCAGAAGGTTCTGAACTGGTTTTAGTCGGATCTGAACAGGTTTTAGTGGGATTTGAACAGGTTTTAATAGGATTTGAACAGGTTTTAGTGGGATTTGAACTGGTTTTACTCAGATTTTAACACTTTTCAGTTGGATTAAGATTTTAATGGGACCCGAGCAGGTCCAGGTGAGATCCAAACAGGTTCCAGATGGACTTTAACTGGTTTTAGTCGGATTTGATCAGGTTTTAGTCAGATTTGAGCTGGTTTTACTCAGATTTGAATACTTTTGAGTTGGATTAAGTTTTGAATTGGATCCATACGGGTCTAAGTGAGATCTGAACAAGTTCCAGCGGGATCTAAACAGGTTTTAGTGGGATTTGAACAGGTTTTAGTGGGATTTGAGTCGGTTTTACCTAGATTTGAACACTTTTCAGTTGAATTAAGATTTGAATTGGATCCGAGCAGGTTCAGGTGAGATTCAATCAGGTTCCAGGTGGATTTGAACTGGTTTTAGTTGGACTTGAACTGGTTTTAGTGGGATTTGAGCCGATTTTACACAGATTTGAACTATTTTCAGTTGGATTAAGTTTTGAATTGGATCCGAGCAGGTCCAGGTGAGATTCAATCAGGTTCCAGGTGGATTTGAACTGGTTTAAGTCGGATTTGAACAGGTTTTAGTGGGATTTGAGCCGATTTTACACAGATTTGAACACTTTTCAGTTGGATTAAAATTTGAATTGGACCCGAGCAGGTCCAGGTGAGATCCAATCAGGTTCTAGATGGATTTGAACTGGTTTTAGTCGGACTTGAACAGGTTTTAGTGGGATTTGAGCCGGTTTTACCTAGATTTGAACACTTTTCAGTTGAATTAAGATTTGAATTGGACCCGAGCAGGTCCAGGTGAGATCCAATCAGGTTCCAGATGGATTTGAACTGGTTTTAGTTGGACTTGAACAGGTTTTAGTCGGATTTGAGTTGGTTTTACACCTATTATATAGAACAAGTTTAGGTTTAGGATTTTAGGTTTAGGATTAGGCTTAGGGTCTTAGGGTTAGGATTAGGATTAGGAATAGGGTTAGGAGTTGTGGGCGGAAAGAGGCAGAGCCAGGAAATGGAGTCCAGAACAGGACGAGCCATTACCCCGCCGGATCGGCAAGCCGCCCTGCCTCTCACTCCACTCCACACACTCCCAGGGATGGGAGGGAGGTGAGGGGGGAGAGGAGAGGAGGGCTGAAAGTGAGGTTTAAATTGGATTTGAAGCGGTTTTAGCTGGACCCAAACAGGTTTAGGATTAGGATTAGGGTCAGGAGTTGTGGGCGGAAAGAAGCAGAGCCAGGCAATGGAGTCCGGAACAGGACGAGCCATTGCCCCGCCGGATCGGGCTGTCGCCCTGCCTCTCACTCCACTCACACACTCCCCAGGGATGGGAGGGAGGTGAGGGAGGAGAGGAGAGGAGGGCAAAAGTGAGGTGTTGTCCTGGAGTAGTCATGATGTTGTAACAGAGTTCTGGAGAGCTCGTTATTCGGAAGCGCTGGCTAGTTAGGTATTTGAAATTGTCTCGATGACCCTCCCCATGACACTCCAAGTTTGAGTGCATAGTTAACAGAGAGCCAAAGGTTTTGCACTGGCCCACGCACGTCATCTGCAACTCTCCAAGTCTGAACAGATTTGGTTCTCTGTTTCTAACCTTTTGTGATTTTTTTAGAATGAATATATATTAAATTATATTATTAGATTTATCCATGTGGACTTTTGTTTTCTGTTTTAAACTTTTGAGGGTGAAAGTACCGTATTAATTTGTCCATAGAGAGTATATATTTCTTCTGTTTATGAATTTTTATATTGATTTGTCAACACAGACTTTGTTTTGTACTGATTTGTTATTTTGAGTCTAATTTTGAAAGACACATCTTCAGTAGTGGACCCTGGAATCATCGGGTGTTTCGCCATTATCACTAGACACCCTCATCCAAGGATGGCCCCCGAGGTTGATCAGACCTCGCGGTGTGTCACAGTTTAAGTTTTAGGTTCTACTTCTAGCTAGGTAGGTTACTGATATGTATTGAGGTTTTAATTGATGTTTTTGTATTAGTTTAGGTTTTATTTTAAGAGGTTTTAGAATTTCAGGTTTTAAGGATTCAAATAAGGGCCATATAAAGGCGTTTGTTGTAGCAGAGCTTCCTGTGCCCCAATACACCGCACGACTCCAGGAAGTCTGTGGCAGTACTCACCGCTGTCGCTGTTGTGTTGTAGTTTTTGGGCTCTCTTCGGTTCCTCTTGTGGTTAAGGCCACTGGTTTGTCCAGGAGGAGATGGGCGCCGCCGTGCCGGTCGTTTTGATGTATGACATGTCCTGGTTCCAGCAATGCTAACCCGGTTTATTTTTCCAGTCTGTCTGACTGGTTTGCATATGAGTCGCTGATTAGCATACGGGTCTCTAATTTGTATACGAGTCTCTGTCATGGTTCACAAAATTATTTTTTTATTTTTTATATTATACTTTATTTCACCTTTATTTAGACTTATAAATCAAATGTGAACAAATTTTCATTTAAAATAACGACCTAAGGCAGCTTGAGAGGTAAAAATAATTCATCAGGAAGTGCTGAGGATTCTGGGAAAGCTGTCCTTTTAAAAATGGCGGCCAGTCTTCTGGTTAAAACCAGTGTTAAAAGTAATGAATGTCTCTTTGGGAAGCAGATTTGAACAGGTTTCAGCTGGATTGAGATTTGAATTGACCTGAACAGGTTTAAGTTAGATCTGAACTGGTTCCAGAAGGTTCTGAACTGGTTTTAGTCGGATCTGAACAGGTTTTAGTGGGATTTGAACAGGTTTTAATAGGATTTGAACAGGTTTTAGTGGGATTTGAACTGGTTTTACTCAGATTTTAACACTTTTCAGTTGGATTAAGATTTTAATGGGACCCGAGCAGGTCCAGGTGAGATCCAAACAGGTTCCAGATGGACTTGAACTGGTTTTAGTCGGATTTGATCAGGTTTTAGTCAGATTTGAGCTGGTTTTACTCAGATTTGAATACTTTTGAGTTGGATTAAGTTTTGAATTGGATCCATACGGGTCTAAGTGAGATCTGAACAAGTTCCAGCGGGATCTAAACAGGTTTTAGTGGGATTTGAACAGGTTTTAGTGGGATTTGAGTCGGTTTTACCTAGATTTGAACACTTTTCAGTTGAATTAAGATTTGAATTGGATCCGAGCAGGTTCAGGTGAGATTCAATCAGGTTCCAGGTGGATTTGAACTGGTTTTAGTTGGACTTGAACTGGTTTTAGTGGGATTTGAGCCGATTTTACACAGATTTGAACTATTTTCAGTTGGATTAAGTTTTGAATTGGATCCGAGCAGGTCCAGGTGAGATTCAATCAGGTTCCAGGTGGATTTGAACTGGTTTAAGTCGGATTTGAACAGGTTTTAGTGGGATTTGAGCCGATTTTACACAGATTTGAACACTTTTCAGTTGGATTAAAATTTGAATTGGACCCGAGCAGGTCCAGGTGAGATCCAATCAGGTTCCAGATGGATTTGAACTGGTTTTAGTTGGACTTGAACAGGTTTTAGTCGGATTTGAGTTGGTTTTACACCTATTATATAGAACAAGTTTAGGGTTTAGGATTTTAGGTTTAGGATTAGGTTTAGGGTCTTAGGGTTAGGATTAGGATTAGGAATAGGTATTTGAAATTCTCTCGATGACCCTCCCTATACACTACAGTTGAGTGTATAGTTAGAGAAGTCAAAGGCAATGCACTGGCCCACGCACGTCATCAGCAACTCTCCAAGTCTATACTGCATTAACTCTGTTTTTAATTTTTTAAGGGGTGGATGTACCCCACTTGATTTGTCTATAGAGACTTTGTTTCTTCTAATTGTAATATTTTAGGGGTGAATGTATCACATTAATTGGTTTATAGAGAATTTATTTCCTCTGTTTAAAAATTCTCATATTGGTTTGTCTATACAGACTGTTTTACACTGATTTATCACCCCGAGTCCAATTTCGAGAGACATCTCTTCAGTAGAAAACCCTGAGATCATCGGGTGTTAGGTTTAGGTTTAGGTTTTAGGGTTAATTTAACCCCTACTTACCTTAGGGTTAGGTTTAGGCTTCGGTTTTGGGGTTAGTAAATGATCTATCAGATCATTAAACCTTACTGACCTTAGGGTTAGGTTTAGTGTTAGGTTTAGGTTTAGGTTTAAGTGTTAGTAACTGATGTATCTCAAACCTTACTTACCTTAGGGTTAGGCTTCGGTTTTAGGGTTAGTAAATGATCTATCAGATCATTAAACCTTACTGACCTTAGGGTTAGGTTTAGTGTTAGGTTTAGGTTTAGGTTTAAGGGTTAGTAACTGATGTATCTTAAACCTTATTTACCTTGGGCTTTTGTTGATAGAGAGTCAAAAGCAATGCTCTGGCCCACGCCCGTCATTAGTAACTCTCTAAGTCTAAAACAGACTTTTGTATTAAACTTTGTTTAAGTATAGATATCACGTATTGATTTGTCTTTTGGTCCATAATCCATTGAGGGTAGATTTATTGTACTGATATTTAATTGATTGTCAATAAAGACTTTTGATCTTCGGACTGATCTGGTTTTTTAATCTAATTTTGAAAGACACATCTTCAGTAGTGGACCCTGGAATCATCGGGTGTTTCGCCATTATCACTAGACACCCTCATCCAAGGGCGGCCCCCCGAGGTTGATCAGACCTCGCGGTGTGTCACAGTTTAAGTTTTAGGTTCTACTTTTAGGTAGGTAGGTCCCTAGTACTTATCGAGGTTTTTGTGTTTAAAGTAGGCCCCGGTTTTGGGATTTTGAAGTAAGTTTTTCAGGTTTAAATATTTAATTTTAAGGTAAGTTTTAAGGGTTTCCCCTTCACGTATTTATGTTCTCCGGATTACAGGTAGGTTTTGAGGTTTCCATTCCAGGTTCCAGGTAAGTAATCCGTAGGTCTCGGGTTAAGGTTTTTGTATTTAAGGTCAGAAAGGGTTTAGACCAGGTCAGGGCTAAGATTCACAGGTTAAGTAGTCACAACCAAGCGAGTACAGCGTCTAAGGATTGACTAGCAGCACTTAGCAAGAGGTTTTTAAGGATCTCAGGAAAAGCCCCCCATCCCATGAAACGGGTTAGGGTTAGGGTTAGGGTTAGGGTTAGGGTTAGGGTTAGGATTAGGAATAGGGTTAGGAGTTGTGGGCGGAAAGAGGCAGAGCCAGGAAATGGAGTCCAGAACAGGACGAGCCATTACCCCGCCGGACCGGGCTGTCGCCCTGCCTCTCACTCCACCCACACACTCCCCCCAGGGATGGGAGGGTTAGGGTTAGGGTTAGGGTTAGGGTTAGGGTTAGGGTTAGGGTTAGGGTTAGGGTTAGGGTTAGGGGTTAGGGTTAGGGTTAGGGTTAGGGTTAGGGTTAGGGTTAGGGTTAGGGTTAGGGTTAGGGTTAGGGTTAGGGTTAGGGTTAGGGTTAGGGTTAGGGTTAGGGTTAGGGTTAGGGTTAGGGTTAGGGTTAGGGTTAGGACGTGAGATATAAGCCCCACGGCTCCGGCCGGAGCCCTGGGAAGCACGGTCCATCCCCCTGACAGTCTCACGTTCTCTCCTCTGGTCCCCCTGTTGTCTGTGGCCACGTCTCTGGCCACGGTGGACTAAGGTCCACTCAGTGTGGTCCTGTCGCCACATTTATCCAAAAAGCCCTGAAGGGCAGAGTATATTTTTTTGTTTTTTAATTAAACCAAAATTTTTTTGTTTGTTTTTTGTTTGTTTTTTTTTTTTTTTATTTTTTTAGATTTTTGTTTTATAAAAATAAATTGACCAACAAAAAATGCGTAAACGAAAACCCCTCAAAGACAAATAATGTTTTAAAGAATGAAAGAAAATAATGAATTAAAAGAAAACCAGAAAAAATCCCCAAAAAACCAGAAAAACTAATAAATAGCGTGCTGTTCGCGACGTTTCGTCCAAAAGTGGACTTCTTCAGGCTTAAGCACGCTAATTTGCAGAAACAAGGCTCTATTGCTGTCTGTACTGCTCTCCTCGATGGTCAGAGTGAGAATGAGAGAAAGAGAGACTTGCCTGTGCCTGTCCTGGGCTTAACTCCGCCCCCTGTCCCTGCTTGCACTGAGCAGGTGACAGAGTGCGTATCAAACTTTCATTAAAAACTAAAATAAAAGCCTTAAACAACAAGTAAAAAATCCCAAATTTTGTATGGTGCATACTTGCACTCCCCCAGAACATAAAATGAAGTTAAATAATTTTTATCCCATTTGTAAAACCCCAAAATTAGCCCCAAAGTGCCCAAATTGGCTGAAAACAACATCCGTGTTTCCCCAAACTTCCCAAACAAAGTATAAATAATGCCCCTAACTCCAAGATTTCAATTTATGTTTTTTACCTAAGTTTTAGTAGTTTAATTTTCCTCTTTTCCTGTGTGTTATTTTTTTATTTTTTGTCTTTTTTATTTTTTTATTTTTTTTGTATCTTTTTATACTTATGTTTTTATTTTTTTGGTCTTTTTATTTTTCTTAAAGTGGGAAAAGACAAAAAATGTAAAAAGAAATTTAAAAAGAAACAGAGGAAGACTGAGGTTTAGGATTAGGTAAGGGATGGGAGTTATTAGGGTTAGAAAAAGGGTCCGGGTGGGCATAAAAATTAAAATTAAGGATTTAGGGTTAGGCGAGGGGTGAGGGTCATTAGGATTAGGCTAGGGTTCTGTGACCTTAGGGTTAGGCAAGTACCCTGTGGCCTTAGGGTTAGGATTGGGCCCGGTGCAGGCCTATGAACCCGAACAACAACAATCCAACATGCATATAAACACTAATAACACAAACAGAGTGTCCGGCTCACCGGAACTTCGTATTAAGGCCATGTGGCACTCTCGTTTGTAAATATGTAATCCAGTAACGTTCCTTTTGTAATCTCTGGGCCTCAGTCCACGATGAATTACTCTGGATTCCTGCCATCCTGAGTGAACTGAGCCCATGAACCATGAAATGCTGAACAATAGGTGTATGTGACTCCTTCTGCCGTAGTATATTATATTTGTGTTGTGCAAACCTAACCAACAATGAATTTTTAGTTTGGCCAACGTATTGGAGTCCACATACAGAGCAAAAAATGAGATACACAATATTTTCAGTACCAGTGGAGAAAGTCTGATGAATAGTGCAAACGTTGTTGTTGGAGTGACTTTTCACAAAAGACAAGTTTACAAAATAATCAGTGAGTGAATTACGTTTGGTGTGAGGCCGAGGCCCCTTGACCTTTGCCCTGACTAAATAGTCTTGTAAATTTTTATTCCTTCTGAAGGCCGAAATGACTCTATAGTTCTGTAACAGGCCCTGTGTTGTGATGAAGTGTTCAAAATTAGTTTTCCACGCTGCATTGAGTCTTCCACTCACTGTAGAATAGGTTGAGATAAGTGGTAATATTGGTTTGTTGTCCCTATCTTTTTTGTCTTTAAAGGTCTTCAAGCAATGTCTCAAAAATTGTCTAGAGTAACCACGTGATTTAAGTGCAGTAAAAAGTGTATTAGTGGCCTCTGTAAAATCACTGTTTTGAGTACATATCCTATCAAATCTCATTAATTGTGATTTCACCAATCCTTTAAAAGTGTGACGTGGATGGAAGCTGGTTTTATAAAGTAGAGCATGTGTATCTGTCTCCTTGAAAAACACTTTAACATCCAATTTATGTGTCTTTGCAAAGTCATTGCCTTTGTAAACCGTAGTATCCAAAAAATCAATCGAAGTCACTCCAACAACATGTTTAATCCTGATAGACGGGTCGAATGAGTCCAGTATAGTGAGAAAGATGTCAAAGTCCTCTTTTGTGTAAGTCCAAATGCCAAATATATCATCCAAGTAACGGTAATAATGTAATGGTTTTTTATTACAAGTAGCCAATACCTTGTGTTCCCATTCAGCCATAAAAATATTCGCATAAGCAGGAGCAAACTTTTTGCCCATAGCTGTGCCCTTTATTTGTACAAAATATTCTCCATTAAATTCAAAGTCATTTTTTGTCAAATTGATTTCTAAAAGTTGCAGCAATTCCTCATCAGGCCTGGAGGGGTCCGGATAGGCCTGAAACATGTTTTTCACTGCTCGTAAACCAGCAGGTGTGTCAATGTTTGTGTAGAGTGAATCAATGTCAATGCTGAAGAAGAATGCTTCCTCCGGCACTTCCAAAGCAGTCACAATACTAATAAAGTGGTAAGTGTCCTTTAAATAAGACGGGTGGCGTGTCGAAAGTGGGTTTAAATAAAAATCTATGTATTCTGCTGTTTGATATGTCTCACTGCCACAATCAGAAACAATAGGCCTTCCTGGTGGGATTTCATATGGGACAGTCCACTTTTGAGGATCTTTGTGTATTTTTGGAAGAATATAAAAGCGTCTGATTCTTGGCTCATAATCACCTTTCAAGTACCGTTTTTGTTTTGCATTGATGAACTTTTTATTGTACAAAGTGTCAATAATATTATGTACCACTGGAACTGTATCCAAATAAATAGGTTTATCCAAAGGAGTGTAATATGTCCTGTCACTGAGTTGTCTCTAAGCCTCCAGGACATATTGCTCCCTGTCCATAATAACCACTGAACTGCCTTTATCAGCTGGCTTGATTATAATATCTGTGTTGTGTGTGAGCTCCCGTAGAGCCTCACACTCAGCACTGGTGATGTTCTGGCGTTCTGTAATTTGTTGGTACACATTTTTAAAGTCTTTGTGATCAGTTTTAAAAAGAAAAGGTAACTCAGGAGGAAGCTTGTCCTCTGAAGGGCTCCAAGTGGAGGAGGGCATGAATGGGACCTGTGTGTATGTGTCTGTATTTCTCCTGTAATAGGCTGCTAATTTAATTCTCCTATGATATTGTTGTAAATCATGTTCCATTTGAATTTTCTGATTAATACACAAATTAATAGAGGGAATAAAAGTCAAACCCTTATTCAAGAGTGAATGTTGTGCTGTTGTAAGTGTAAAATCTTTAGCGAGGACAATGACATTTTGAGCCCAAAGGGGTTTTGAGGCCTGTTCCCCCTCTGGTCTCAGACTTATGGGGCCTGGAAGTTTAAACAAGAAGCCCAATGCTTGAGCATGGCCCTGGCCGTGCCTAGGGTCCAGTGAACATTATCTGACTTAGTGTGAAAGTGTTCTGATGGTAAACGTGGAAGATATGGCATATTCCTCTGAATATGATCATTCAGGAGGATCATGTTGTGTTTCTCCTGAGCGGGGAGAGATGCAGACGTGTTTATGAGAGGGATGTATATCTGGGCTGTAGGGAAGCGGTTTTTAGCCGCCCTCACAGCCATCTGTAGTTGTTTCACAGTTGTAACTTTGACATTCTGAAATCTGCTATTCACCCCGAAAGACAAAATCACGTGTGTAACCAGTGTGTTCACCACAGAAGTAGAAAGCAAATGTGCAGCATGTCTAAAGTTGGCCCCAGGAAAACTGTCAATCTGTACACCCGGAGGTCAAAGTGTCGGATCCTTGCTAGATTGGAATCACCCAAAATGAGTTTTTTCTGATGTACATTAAGTGTCCAATCCACCAGCTTGCGAGTAGTGTGTATGTGCTTGGTGACTGTATATCTGGGTGTAGTTGCAAATGAATTGTTGCGTGAATATGTTGTGTCTGCTGACAACACTGACTCCAGAAGAGCCACATCTGATGGAGACAAATAGGCAAAATTGTCCTCAATGGGTGGTGGTCTAACTGGTGTCTCATGCATTACAGATGGAACCAGACTGTGGTCCCCCGGTGTGAAGGCTGCACCGGACTGTATTCTGGAGGGCTCGGAGAGATAGGATGGAGCTCCACTGGTGGCCCGTGAACCTGAGCTTGCACAGTAAGCGTCTCACCCCGACTTGGAGGAGGCTGAACCGGAGTGGAGTGAGGAGGAACTAAAGCCGTAGTGATGTTGTCAAACACCTCCCCTGGCCACTGCTGGGAGGCTGAGGGCCTCCTACGTGTCTGTCGTTGAGGGAGAATGACCGGAGTGTGATCCGGAACAAAACCCGATCCAGTATAGACGTGTCGTCTGGTGTTTGAACGGATGCTGGTGCTTGAGTTCGTGTTTGAGTGTGAGCAGACCGTGTGTGAGTAGGCCGTGGCGCTTGAGAACACCGTGGTGCTGGAGTGTGTGTCTGTGCGCGCGTGTGAGCTGAGAGAGCAGGCTCCGTGTCTGGGTGTGCCTCACTCTCTGCCCCACTGCCCTCTTGTGGGTCCCCAGGCTCATTGAGCTCTTGCAAATAGTCTTCAATACACGTATGGGTCTCATCTATGATGTTTTGAGTCAAACGTGGAAGATTTCTTTTAGCCCAGCGTGCAGCTATGGCAAACGCTGGCTCCCAATCAGAAACAACCTCAGATTTAATCCTGGCCAATATGTTTTCCAGAGTGTCAGTGTAGTGTTCCTCCAGTATTTGGAGCGTAGTGTATCCCCAATTTTTTGCATTTCCCACCAATAGTTGTAGTGTGAGGGGGCTTGGAGAGGCAGGTTTTATCATTGTGGACAGTTGTGTAACCATTCTGGTGATAGTGACTGGTTCCTGCCCTCCGTGTGCTGGTGAAACTTGATGCAAATGATGCATGACTTTAATGGCTGAGTGCAGAGTGCGGGCCAGCCTGCCCAGCGCCGGGTCTGCAGCCCTGCGCGGAGGAGGAGGTGGGCCTCCCGTTCCCTGGAATTATCACGGGGAGGAAGCCTAAAGCGGACCCTGTTAGGCTGAGAGCGGACTGCGTCTGCGTAGGACCGAGGCTGCGGTCTGGCATAACGTGAAGACCTGACTGGAGGAGGCACTGGCAGGTTAGGACGTGAGATATAAGCCCCACGGCTCCGGCCGGAGCCCTGGGAAGCACGGTCCATCCCCCTGACAGTCTCACGTTCTCTCCTCTGGTCCCCCTGTTGTCTGTGGCCACGTCTCTGGCCACGGTGGACTAAGGTCCACTCAGTGTGGTCCTGTCGCCACATTTATCAAAAAGCCCTGGAGGGCAGATTTTTTGTTTTTTAATTAAACCAAAATTTTTTGTTTGTTTTGTTTGTTTTTTTATTTTTTTTTTTTTTTTTATTTTTTTATTTTTGTTTTTATAAAAATAAATGACCAAAAATAATGTGTAAACTAAAACCCCTCAAAGACAAATAATGTTTTAAAAAATGAAATGAAAAAATGTATTAAAATAAAACCAGAAAAATCCCCAAAAAACCAGAAAACTAATAAATAGCGTGCTGTTCGCGACGTTTCGTCCAAAAGTGGACTTCTTCAGGCTTAAGCACGCTAATTTGCAGAAACAAGGCTCTATTGCTGTCTGTACTGCTCTCCTCGGTGGTCAGAGTGAGAATGAGAGAAAGAGAGACTTGCCTGTGCCTGTCCTGGGCTTAACTCCGCCCCCTGTCCCTGCTTACACTGAGCAGGTGACAGAGTGCGTATCAAACTTTCATTAAAAACTAAAATAAAAGCCTTAAACAACAAGTAAAAATCCCAAATTTTGTATGGTGCATACTTGCACTCCCCCAGAACATAAAATGAAGTTAAATAATTTTTATCCCATTTGTAAAACCCCAAAATTAGCCCCAAAGTGCCCAAATTGGCTGAAAACAACATCCGTGTTTCCCCAAACTTCCAAACAAGTATAAATAATGCCCCTAACTCCAAGATTTCAATTTATGTTTTTTACCTAAGTTTTAGTAGTTTAATTTTCCTCTTTTCCTGTGTGTTATTTTTTTATTTTTGTCTTTTTTATTTTTTTATTTTTTTATCTTTTTATACTTATGTTTTTATTTTTTTGGTCTTTTTTTTTTTCTTAAAGTGGGAAAAGACAAAAAATGTAAAAAGAAATTTAAAAAGAAACAGAGGAAGACTGAGGTTTAGGATTAGGTAAGGGATGGGAGTTATTAGGGTTAGAAAAAAGGTCCGGGTGGGCATAAAAATTAAAATTAAGGATTTAGGGTTAGGCGAGGGGTGAGGGTCATTAGGATTAGGCTAGGGTTCTGTGACCTTAGGGTTAGGCAAGTACCCTGTGGCCTTAGGGTTAGGATTAGGCCCGGTGCAGGCCTATGAACCCGAACAACAATAATACAACATGCATATAAACACTAATAACACAAACAGAGTGTCTGGCTCACCGGAACTTCGTATTAAGGCCATGTGGCACTCTCGTTTGTAAATATGTAATCCAGTAACGTTCCTTTTGTAATCTCTGGGCCTCAGTCCACGATGAATTACTCTGGATTCCTGCCATCCTGAGTGAACTGAGCCCATGAACCATGAAATGCTGAACAATAGGTGTATGTGACTCCTTCTGCCGTAGAATATTATATTTGTGTTGTGCAAACCTAACCAACAATGAATTTTTAGTTTGGCCAACGTATTGGAGTCCACATACAGAGCAAAAAATGAGATACACAATATTTTCAGTACCAGTGGAGAAAGTCTGATGAATAGTGCAAATGTTGTTGTTGGAGTGACTTTTCACAAAAGACAAGTTTACAAAATAATCAGTGAGTGAATTACGTTTGGTGTGAGGCCGAGGCCCCTTGACCTTTGCCCTGACTAAATAGTCCTGTAAATTTCTATTCCTTCTGAAGGCCGAAATAACTCTATAGTTCTGCAGCAGACCCTGTGCTGTGATGAAGTGTTCAAAATTAGTCTTCCACGCTGCATTGAGTCTTCCACTCACTGTAGAATAGGTTGAGATAAGTGGTAATATTGGTTTGTTGTCCCTATCTTTTTTGTCTTTAAAGGTCTTAAAGCAATGTCTCAAAAATTGTCTAGAGTAACCACGTGATTTAAGTGCAGTAAAAAGTGTATTAGTGGCTCTGTAAAATCACTTTTTGAGTACATATCCTATCAAATCTCATTAATTGTGATTTCACTAATCCTTTAAAAGTGTGACGTGGATGGAAGCTGGTTTTATAAAGTAGAGCATGTGTATCTGTCTCCTTGAAAACACTTTAACATCCAATTTATGTGTCTTTGCAAAGTCCTTGCCTTTGTAGACTGTAGTATCCAAAAAATCAATCGAAGTCACTCCAACAACATGTTTTATCCTGATAGACGGGTCGAATGAGTCCAGTATAGTGAGAAAGATGTCAAAGTCCTCTTTTGTGTAAGTCCAAATGCCAAATATATCATCCAAGTAACGGTAATAATGTAATGGTTTTTTATTACAAGTAGCCAATACCTTGTGTTCCCATTCAGCCATAAAAATATTCGCATAAGCAGGAGCAAACTTTTTGCCCATAGCTGTGCCCTTTATTTGTACAAAATATTCTCCATTAAATTCAAAGTCATTTTTTGTCAAATTGATTTCTAAAAGTTGCAGCAATTCCTCATCAGGCCTGGAGGGGTCCGGATAGGCCTGAAACATATTTTTCACTGCTCGTAACCCAGCAGGTGTGTCAATGTTTGTGTAGAGTGAATCAATGTCAATGCTGAAGAAGAATGCTTCCTCCGGCACTTCCAAAGCAGTCACAATACTAATAAAGTGGTAAGTGTCCTTT
>JAWCTZ010000409.1:0-42952 GCA_036850595.1 Rhyacichthys aspro | reverse complement strand
TGCGTAGTCATATTCTGCAATATCTTGATTTCATTTTGATGTGAACTGAAATTGAAAAGTCAGAATGACACACTTGTTGTTTTCATGGTAAAAAGCAACAACTACAACAATTTCTTATGCAGCTTGCGAAAAGAAAGAATTACAAAATGATGTATTTTTTAGAAAAAAACAAGTTTTTTTTTTAGACTGTCTTACAGGTCTTACTTAATGTGTCTGTGGTGGGTCTAAATAAGCCAGAACATGTTCAAAAAAAGATTTCAAAGAGGGCATCTGGACGTAGGTTTGTAGGTGAAGACGTTTCCTCCCTCATCCAGGGGTTCAACTGATAAGAGAGCTGAGTTTTGCTCCTGTGACCCTTCAGGTGTTAATGTCCTTCTAGAGAGAAACTATTTTGATTTAGGTTTGAACACACTGTTGTAAATGGAAGCACTCACACTGCTCATTCAACTCTTCACAACACTCAAACCAGTCTTTAACTTTCATCAGCCTTGTCCAATCACAGTAGTTCCAGGTTAAACCCCTCCCTCTGAGGGATATAAACTCAGCTTTCTTTCTAGTTGAATTCAGAATGGACAAATGGATGAGAGACGCAATGTTTTCACCTGAAACGTACGTCCAGATGCCTTCTTTGAATCTTTTTCTTGGTTCTTAGGAGTTGAAAACATTGCGAAAAACCTAAAATGCAGCTTGCAGTATTTTTGTTGCAGTTTAAAAAAGCGAAACAACCTAAAACATTCTTACATACAGCAGTATACATATACACTTCCAGCCTCTTACACACCAGAAATGATTTACTTTCAGTTCATTAAAGCACCAACGTTTCAAAAGTTTACTTCAGAAATGATTAAGTCTTCATAGACATCAAATGCACCATACCAAGCCAATCCAAGTATATGAAGTACTGGGGGCATTCTTCCCTATGTATCCAACCAGAGAACATCCTCAAGGGTATTAAGGCTCTGATACAGCAGCACATTGTGTACCATCCAAATGTTTGCTTCATCTGGTGAATACAGTAGTGTGCATTTGAAATGTCAGTGAATATGGATCTTCATGTGTTACTCAATGTTCGAACAATATTTATGTACATGCCTGAGTATACCACTTTGGAAGCAACTAATGCAATAATAAGGTGCAATTTGCAATTTGTTTTAGTTTCATCTGTTCCGGTCGGAGAGCGGTGTCATTTTGAAATTGGATCCACTTTCATTGTGGCGGGAGGAAAAAAAAAAAAGAATGACTAGTTTTCAGCTTATGTTCATGTGCATTGCCATTTTGGGAAAAAAATGTGATAGCTCTTTGTAACTATTTTGCATAGATTTATTTGCTATGTGCAGATGTATATTAGTTGTGAGTAATGCTATAGGTTTTCATTTTAAAGTGTTGCTAAGTATAAGACAAATAAAGTTTCATTTTGCTTTCTGTGACCATCTTTCGTATGGATTTCATCTGACGCCGCATTACATTCACAGATAGATAACCATATTGAGCCCAAATCCCCGGGGGACATTTTGATAGCGTTTGAATTCAGCTAATTAGCACATGGCTAAGTGACTACACTAATTAGATGGTGCAGCTTTAATGGAAATCTAATCTGTCCTTATCTTCAGGAGGATATTTTATTCCCTCTTCATTTTAACAAACAGCTATCTCTGGCGTAATATTGCCCGTTGTATAATTACCATCTGCAACCTGCTCGTTGTCAGCTGCGGTAAAACCAAAAAGTCGACAGACAGATGAGTCCGTCATTGTGGCCTGAAGCCAGATGACAGCTGTAAGAACAGATACCTCTCTCACACTGGAGGAAGTCTATAAATAATACTCTTAATTAATGGCCATCAGGACTCCATTCGTTTTCTCCCACTGCAGCTCATGTGCTTTTCCTGCTACTGGAGACTATCCCAGCAATTTTGGAGTATGCCCTGGACAATGGACCGTCACAGACACTGACAAACAAACCCTTCACTCTCACATTCATCCACTAGGGGCGCTTTAGAGTCACCAATTCACCTTTACATGCATGTCTCGGGGCGGTGGGAGGAAGATGAGCGAAAGACCTAAAAGTTAAATTCACGACCTTCTTTCTCTGTCACCATGTACTCCACAATGTTCTATACAAAGGAATACACAGAACATACAGTTTAAATTGTATTCATTCCCATACAGCTCTTTCTTTATATTCTTGCGGTATACAAGCTGTTTTGGGTGTGAGATAGGTTGGTGCAAGGAGGAATAAAGAAAACTCATTGCAGTTTTCTATGCCTTGAAAACTAGCATGAAGTTTGCTCCTATGAAGTTTGCATGGGAAAAAATGCAAACTTCACACAGAGAGGTGTAGCTACTGGCCCAGAAATCCAGAACGGATCATCCTCCAAATCATTTCCTATTCTTTTGTATTCAACAACAGTGTTTTAGTCCCATCCTGGACTATCAACACCTCCAGCCTGGTCAAGGAGGCTCACCAGTGCCTCTTTTTTGTCAGGACACTGTAGAAGAACCACTTGTATTCAGTCATCCTGGTGAACTTCTACTGCTGTGCCATGAAGAGCATCCTGACCAGCTGTATCACTGTCTCCCCTCTGGCTTCTGTGCCACATGTTCATGAGACCCAGGCTGAGCGTGGCCGATGGGAGGCTCCCTCATACGTTTTCTGCAGTTCAGCAGAGAAATTTTGGAAGGATGAACACACCAAAGTTCATCTCTCCCACTCAGCATTTCCCCAAAGTCACGCTTTTTCAGTAAAGTGATGGTGAATGTCACTTGTGCTTCCTCTGTGACAAACGTAGCCCAAACTTGCAGCTTGTGTTCATGTAAGTGTTTTACTGCTGTTAAAGCTGATTTAAACATTAAAACTGTCACAGAGAACTCTTTTGCCCTCTAGGAACTATGGATGTCACGTGCCTAGAAAACTATGAAAAGGAGTGGCTACAGGTGAATGGAAAACTGCTGGTACAAGAGCTTGTCCAGTGGACCAAGGCTGTGACACCAGTAAACTCAGGAACAGCTTTATTCCCCAGAGCTGTCTCTGTACTGAGCTCTGTTCTCTGTGTTCTTGTTATTTATAGGTTATTATATTATCCAGCCCACAACAAATTGGCCTGTATTCGACCCCTGAACTAAATTTAGTTTGACACCAGTGAGAAGTTCACAGACAGAGGCCTTTCAGTCCAGAAAGGTTGTAATAAGTTCATGCAGCTCAATGGAAATGTGTCTAGTTATCACTATAGGCCTGGGTCAGTTTAGGCCACACTCTCTTTATCATCATGATAAGATGTAGCAGAGGTATTTAATTTTAGTAGCATTTTTTCAATAAGAATGATAAGAAGACATAACTTATCAGTGATTCCAAAAAGCTTATCAGAAATGGTCCATTTAAAGATGGTAATGATGCTAATGGATAAACCAGTTGTACTGCTGCTTGTCTTGTTTGTCTTTTCTGGCCTGTTTTGAGGACAAAATAGTCTGAGACTGAGACAAATCTTGAGTAACACAGCACTGCTTGATAAATTCTTGCTGAATCTATTTCTTTCAGTGCCTTGATGCAAACAGACTGCAGGCTGTAGCCTATAGCTTCAGATTTACAGTAAACTGCAGTAATAAGTACTATTCAGGTTAAAGAAAGGAAATGTGGGGAGCATTATCAGCACAAAACACGCACAGTTAAAAATGCACTCTTTTAATTTTGCAAATGCATCACTTTGATACAAAACACAGGCTAAGCATCTGCACCAGGAGTTTGGCTGCCCTTACGTTCACAAAGTAGAACTTGTCTCTGAGAAAGAGTTTCCTGGTTTAATAAAGTCATGTGACCCCTGGTGGTCAAAGGGTGCAATGTATTTTGATGTCATCAATGACAGAGGTTTTCAGTTTTAGTTTGAGATGTGATGGATGTTTTCTGATTGAACTGATTTTCCAGTGAATGCTCTGTTATAACAACTGACAACTGCTTAGAGCTGTTAAAGATACAGCCACCTTTTGCCCTTTTAAGTCACGCACTTACATTTAGAATAGCCCGAACAACCAGACAGGATTTTAAGATAGACTACGGGACTTTATCTGACATTTCAAAATGTTACAATCACTCCAGCAGAGAAATACAATGATTTTTGCACAGATTGGTTGTTTTAAATGCCATCACACACATCTACCCATCAGGGTAGAGAGTATTCAGGAGACACAGAGAAATCTATTCAAATATGTAGCATCGATAAAGGAAGCAGTAGGTTAACTATGTACTGCTGGAAATGGCCCAAATTGGAATAATGCACAAAGTTATCTATAAAGACCATATATGAAGTATTTGTGTTCACAGGGAATAGTCCTGACTCACTCATAACCAAACAAATACTTCATACATGCACACTAGACACTCAAACGTTTAAAGAAGTTTCCTTATTGACATAGAAGAATAAAATTCAATTTATTGCATTTTTTGTCTTCTGTTTGACAGAATAAATAAATCCATTTAGATTCAGATTTGGTGTGCCCGGTGGAAGAGTGGTTAGCACTCCTGCAGCAACAAGGTCACAGGTTTGATCTCTGGGCTGGCAGACTCTCTGTCTCTCTGTGAGGGGCCTGCATGTCCTCCCTGTGTTACGGTGGGTTCTCTCTGGGTACTCCAGCTTCCACCCATTGTCCAAGGACATGCATGAATAGATGAATTGGTGACTCCAGTGCTCCTAGTGAATGAATGTGAGAGTGAATGGTTGTCATTGACTGTGTCTAAGTGTCAGCACTGCGACTAACTGGCCATTGTCCAGGGTGGTCCTCTGTGCTGCGCAGCATGAGAGGTTTAGCCTTGTGTTCCACATGTGTAGATCGTGGCTTAGAAAAAGCCCCATAGGGCATCTTTATGAAGCCAATCTGGTTGAAATTATGATTTAGGCTCAGCATGGTCTGTATAATTATTCAAAAGGAGATGCTCTTTATACTAAGATGTAACATTGCAGACAAAGGAGGACCCCTTAACAGAATTTTGCTTTTGCCCCTGCAAGGGTAGATCCGGCTCTGAAGGCAGTGTAGTCAAATTTAGAAAAAGCTAAAGTCACAATCAGCAGAATAGTCAAAGCACAGGATGAGGATGAGCTTCATGCCTCACTCAAAAAGGGCAGACCACTTAATGGTAAGTGACCTGAGAGACACTTTTTGTCACTTTGTTTTCAAAGCCAGACGGCCAATTAAAAAATAATGCTTCGGTTTCTAAATGTGACCCAGAAACGCCTGAAGCCCAGATCGTAGCAAAAGGACATCAGTGAGTCCGCTGTCAATTTACCTTCAATAAGGGTTTGTCCGGGTGAGGCATCCAAAATTTAAAGGCTGTCCCCTGTTGGCATGGCCTTAACGTTGGAGTGGGTCCATGGCTCCACTCAACACTGCCGTATAAGCTGCTTACAGACAACCTTTACATAATGCAGAGGAGTGAAGTCAAAGCGCCCAGGGAGACGACGTGCAAATCTAAAAGCTGCTCTAAATGTCTTCAAGTCTGACTCCAGCCTCATGCCAGTGTTGTGTTTGAGAGTCCAAAAAAAAAAAAAAAAAGCCACGTAGTCTCTTGTGAAGGAAAGGAACGGCGGGCAAAGGCCAATGTCAGCGAGTGAGTGAGTGGGGCTGGGAGGCACTATGAAATGAACTGGCTTTGGACAGGTCAATGTGCACCAAAGGGCATCACAGAACTGCCTTTACTTCACAATGTCAGCTGAAACAACCACACAGGGCAGATGGGAAGATGACGTCCACAATGATTGTATTAAAACTGCACTAACATTTTGAGGTTGACCCTTAAAATTTGACACAATCTCAAATATTATCATGAAATATTTGTGTAAATTTTTTGGGGGGGGTGTTTCAAAAGGTGTGGCTGCATTAGACAGACACAAACAAATACAAATGAACAAAACTAAATTCTTGACAGTTTCAAGTTGTCAGTTCTCAACATTGTCGGTATCAAAGTTAAGAAATGTGCTCAAAACTGAACAAAAAATCAACTAAAAAAAATGCACTTGAAGATTACTTAAATTTCACAAATGCTTGCAGTGTCCGAAATCTTTTTTCCACCACTGTATGTCCAATAAAACTGACGACTAACTTAACCTACTGAGCTAACAAGCATCTGTATGGTTAAACCAGGAGTAAACCAACATAGAACTGTGGCTATTCTGATAAAGAGAGCTAGCAGTGAATAAATGACCCACAGACCGGTATCAGTGTGACGTTTGGATAGTTACTGTAACAAAATCAATCAAGCTAAACAGGGATGCTATCGTGATCAATATAATCGATGATGGTGCCTCTCAGACAAATTGACAGGGCTGATCTCTGGACATTTAATCACACAGATGCCTGAGCTTTGGCCGTGGCTGCTCAGTGCATCACATCAGTGACATCAGAGGGGGGTTCTGTCCCCGGGGCAGCTTCAGGACGGGACTCCCATGTTCATTTCACTTCAAGTTACTACTGTATTGTAACTATACATCTATCTAACAGCACTTCATAATACATCTGTTTAAAATTGTGGAGTTCTGATCCACGTCCTCGGTTCAGATTTGGAAACGTAGACCACTATGATTCAGTAAATTAAATTCAGCGTAATTTCATAACAGATCGCATGTAAAGTTGCATAGCCATGGGTTGTCAGAATATACACAAGTCTTCTGTAATCGAGCTCTTGACTAATAATGTTTTGCGATAATGTTTTATATCTCTAAACTCTTAATTGTCTGTATGCTATCATCAAATATGAAAACATAACTACAAACATTAACTGACTGCAGCTGTATAGAAGAGCTGCTTGGTTCAAAAGATGGACATTAGAGTCATATATGGTTACATGGTGAAGTAAGCATGTAGATTCTAACAATATTATTGGCAAAGAATGGTATCATTCTAGTTTAAAGCACATCTCCCTGTTGATTAAGTGCTAAATAAATTCTGTGTGTTTCCACTTTAAAGCAGCAGTGTGTACCTTTTAGCAAAAAAAATAAAGCTTTTAATATATAAGTCGACACTATTAAAGGAGTCTTTTTGTTGTCTTTCTTATGAATCTACGAGGCTGACCGAGACAGGGTCGTGTCCCTACAATTCTACAGATAGGAGCTAAAAAAAAAAGTGTTCACTGAAGCCTTCACGATGATATGAAAAGACAAAAATAATGAATTCATTATGAGGTGTGTTATTGCTTCCACGACTCTTTTAATGAGTCAGGACTGATCTGTGTTCACTGAGGGCACCCCCAGCAGGAGACCCTCGTTTCATTTGAGTTAACTCTCACAAAATATAGACTTGGGAAATCTTCATTTGAACTTTCCAAAGGCTGAGGTACAAAGGGAGTTTGCTTGTCATTTAAAGGAGCAGGTAAGCGTGAAATTTAAATTTGATACATCACTGACTGCATCTCAGCTAGATGTTCATTTGAATCATTTATTCCTGCATTAAGGTCTTATGCCCTGTGTGATTTTAAACCTCTAACTACTTCTAAGTCTTGGCTTTAGTCAAAGTGAAGTCTATAGTTTTCTTTTCTTTCCAAAAACCATTATGGCTCATCTCACTTTTGCCAAAAAACCTCTTGATGATCCTGAGACTTTTGGAAAATATTCTGTGGACTGACAAAACAAAAACTGAACTTTTTGGAAGATGTGTGTCCAGTTATATCTGGTGTAAAAGTAACACAGCATTTCAGAAAACGAACATCAGACTAACAGTTAAATATTGTAGTGGTAGTGGTGGTCTGGGGCTGCTTTGATGCTTCGGGACCTGGACGACTTGCTGTGATTGATGGAACCATGAATTCTGCTCTCTAACAAAAAATCCTGAGGGAGAATGTTGGCCATCAGATGTAAACCTTAAGCTGAATACTCGAAAACCCTCCAGTGTGGCTGAAATAAAACAATTCTGCAAAGAAGAGTGGGCCAAAATTCCTCCAAAGCGATGTGAAAGACTCATTGCCTGTTACTTTTTCACGCAGGACCATGTGTGTTCAGATTTTTTCCCTTCATAATTAAAATAATCACGTAAAAACTGCATTTTGACTTTTCTTGAATTGTCCTCATCGAATATTTGAATTTCTTTGGTGATCTGAAACGTTTAAGTGTGACAAATGTGCAAAAAAAAAAAAAAAGAAACCAGGAAGGGGGCAAACACTTTTTCACAGCACTGTATTCTCCCCACTGCACTGACTTTAGTTATTTTAATAATAGCTTGCCATTGTTCTCATTGATAACACCAGACTCTTAACAAAAAATGAATTTAAAAAAATGAACTGAACCATTTCTTTATATTTTCACTTAATAATACACTTTTTCAGTTTGTTAATGTGCGTTGTATAAAACTGTTAGGTTAGAAAAGCAATGGGACAATGATTTATTAACAACCGGTCTCTTTGTTGTGAAAGAATGAGACGAATTCGCTTTGGTGAAAAGAGGCTATCCACGGTGCGCCAAAGTCTGGAGTCTCTGTGACGCGTCAGGTCCCGGACACATCCACACATCCACACACATCCACTCGCGCGCGCACACATCCACACACGCGCGCACACAAACAACTGCTTCGGCTGCAGCTGTACCTGACTCACAGAGAGACGGGACTCTGTGCGGAGAGCGGCCGGAGACGCGCTCCGTTTCTGCTCGGGACGTATTCCACTGAGACTGGCGTGACTCTGCGCGGATACGGAGCGACTCCAGAGAGAAGGTATTCACCGATCAGAACTTCCTCTACTTGATTTTATCCTCTGATGCTCCTGTGTGCGAGATTCTTTGTCTTCTAGGATTTATGTACATGCGCAAAAGCCAAAGAACTTGGAAATATCTTCAGTCTGGATGCGTTTTTCCTCTAAACTCATTCTAGGAATAGGTTATACTTCGACACGATTATCTTTTAATACTCACTTCACCACTTAATATCTCAAGTGCAATGAATGTTTCAAATAGAGCACGTTTTTAGTGAGAAGAGTTTCAAAAAGACGAGACTTTTAACACATATACTGTTTCAAAAGCGGTGTTTCTTGTTTGTTTTCAGACATGCATGGACTCTGAGCATCTTTTAGAATCTCTGTTCTAAATTTTGACATTACTGATTGCAGCTATGCAGGCACGAATATCATAAACTTATTTACGCACATGCGCAGAAATGGAATTTAACATTTCGTGTAAAGTCACGGTTTCTTTGATGCTTTAACAGGAACCAGGGGTGTCACTAAAGACAGACATGTAACTCCTCTCTGTTTTAGCTTCAAGGAACATAGATTCAGGGGCAGGAAGCATTTAAGTCTATTTGTAGAGCCACAACGTACTTCAGAGCTTTACCTTTTTTGCTCAAAACGTGGTTTAAATATGTTATTAAATATCTATTGATCTTTCATGAACGCTGCTACTCTGCAACTAATAAATACAACATATTTCTGTGACAAAAAGGTTACACTTTGACGTGTCAGTCAGTGATTCACAAAGCACTGGACAGACTTTGACCTTTGTGCCAAAAAATATTGAAGGAGAAAAAAATTATAGATATATTAAAGTTAACAGCGCTATAGCATTGATTTTTACAGAGTGCACTTGAACACTGCACGGTGCTGATAAGTGTGCCTCTCCCTCTCTGAATTTACATTGATCAGATTGTGACGGATGTAATCAATCACAGCTGCAGCTAGTGACAGTGAAAGGGATTTTTACAACCGAACCAGCTTCTTTACATAATTCAGACATTTAAAAATGTATTTCTGGTTTCTTGTTATGAACTCGGTCCACATCGATGCCATCCTTCTTTTTCTGCGCTGTCTGCATGTGTCCAGCTGCACGCCTCAGACTTTTTTCAGCAGTTAGACATTAAACGTGCTCCCCTCTCTTGTGACCCGCTGTGGAGCGCTGTGGAGGACACAGACAGACCCCTTAAGGTCACACCACGGCTGCAGAGTTCAGGGCCGAGATGCTGGCTGCTTACTTGCGTGGACATCGCCAGAAGTGTGGTCACAAACCTGCCCTCTGACCGCAGTGGAGCTAGTTTATAATGATGAGACGGTGGTTATGGGGAGATATGTGTTACTCAGAGTTATATGGTGGATTATTCTATCAAAACAGGTGCAATTATGTCTTTAAAAGATGTATTCGTTTGGCTGTTTCATTGTTTTTAGGTTTAAACACGTTGTAAAAGTAACATAATGTTTAAAGAAGCTCTCAACACGTTTTTGCTGACCTCCCTACACGAGCTATTGATATGGAATCTGTTAAATCTCTTCACCATCTTCAGTTTACGCTCCGTTCACTTAGTTAAAGTTCATCGGCAGCAAAGTGACAAGCGCAGAACAGAAAAGGGGAAGAAAAAGTTGTGAAAATGCTATTATTATGATAATGCTGAACTTTACGAGGCTCGTCTCGGAGGAGGCCACAGATCCTGGAGATGTGATAGGCCCAGGGAATGACAGATGTGATTGAACTCATTTATGCAATCAGAAGGCACATCTGAATTAGCTCCTGGTATGAGGCATTGCTACAAAATAGTCGACTGGAAAAGTGAATATGGCTGCTACTTCTGATGTGCTCCAGTTGTCACCTGCGCCGTTGTTTAAATCTCACTTACGTCACGGTCTACACGGCCTATGGCTTGATTTCTCCGTACTAGGATACCATGGCAACTGAATTCTGTCCTTGAAATGTCATTTTAGCAGAGAACGAAAACTAAACGCGTGCTTTTGTTGAAATTGCTCCAAAACAACAATTAAATTAAAAAAGTAGATGTTTTTGGGTTTTTTTTAACGAACGACATGCTTTTGTATTTGGCTTTTCCAAATTTTTTCTCCCATACTTTCAATGGGCAACTTTCCCAATTGTGATTCCCCATTCACCTCACCTTCAACAGTCTGAGGAAGCCAAAATATCCGGACAGAACCCATAGTACTCCTCTCTAAGTCAGTGATATCAAACTCATTTTAGTTTAGGGGCCACACACAACCCAATTTGATCTGAAGTAAGCTGGACCGGTAAAATAATAACATTTTAACCTATAAATAACAACAACTCGGTTATTTTCTGTTTTGTTTTTGTGCAAAGAAGTACAATTATTACAATACAATAATGTTGGTGTTCTCATCCATCATATGGCTTTGATGCTAATGCTATTTGGGTAATGAGAGTGCCACAGGGGGTTATTTTGCATTGCTGCCATCTTCTGTTCATTTGTGGGTCTCAGTCAGACTAAAGTAGTGTGACCCCCAGTGGACTAATTAGAAAAAGCGGTAACTTTAATTTACAAATTGCAGTTAATGTCTTTTTCAGAGTTTTAGGTCAAAAAGAGACTAACTCAAGACAAAGTGCAAGTAAACATACATTTCGTTGAATTCTGTTTTTAGGTTTGTTCCTGTGAGCAGAGATGTGGAAACCTTGCTGCTGTCACTCCAGATCAAGACATCTCATTCTGCTGGGATGGACATGGTGTGGGTTTAGATGGTGTCTTGGCCATCTAAAACTCTTATGTGTGTCTGGAGTGTGAGGCATCATGGGAATAAATCTCTAGCTGTTAAAGGACTGATGGGGGCCTTTCCCAGGTCCAGGTCCTGCATTAGACTTCCCCACTTTGCACTGTGGCTCCTGCTGATGGCTGTGACAGCAGGACACTGCCCCAAAAGCTGCCACTGCACCGAGCGGAGCGGGGTGGTGGTGCAGTGTACCTCTCGCAGTCTGGAGACCATTCCGACAGACTTGCCTAGGGACACTGTGGTCCTCCTGCTGTCCTCCAACCGGATCAGACATATCCCCAAAGAGGCGTTCGGGGACCTGCGGCGCCTCAGGGAGCTGGACCTGTCCCACAATATCATTGAGAGTGTGGAGGCGGGGGCCTTCCAGGGGATCTCTGAAGGCCTGAGGATGCTGGACCTTTCCAACAACCAACTGAGCAGCCTTCCCAAGGACACCTTCACTAAACTACACGCCCGAGTGCGGCTGTCCAACAACCCCTGGCACTGTGAGTGTTCCTTACAGGAGGTGCTCAGTGAGTTGCGGCTCGACCCCGAGACTGTTAATGAGGTCAGCTGCTACACCTCGGTGCAGGAGGAGTACGTAGGGCAACCGGTCATTCAGGTCCTGGACTCTGGCATTAACTTCTGCAACTTCCACCAGAAGACCACTGATGTGGCTATGTTCGTGGCCATGTTCTGCTGGTTCAGCATGGTGACAGCTTACATCATCTACTACATCAGGCACAACCAGGAGGACGCCCGCAGGCACATGGAGTATCTCAAGTCCCTGCCCAGCACCTCACACATCAGCAAGGACTACGACACAGCCAGCAGTGTCTTCTAAAGGGACAATGGTTTAGATCACACATGTCAAACTCAAGGCCCGGGGGCCAAATGCGGCGCTTTGCAATATTTTATGTGGCCCTCCAATGTATTTTTATAGGTGATATTTTCGGCACTAGGTTTTAATTGGATTTGAACAAGATTAATTTGTGAATGAAAATCTTAAACAAGTTTTTGTTACAAAGCTATATAATCTGCACAAAACCAAATAAAACCTGTTAAACTACATCTAAAATCTGTTCAAGGTCATCTAAAACCTGCTCAAATCCAACAAAAACCTGTTCAAATCCATCTAAAACCAATTCATATCATATAAAACATGTTCAAATTCAACTAAAACCTGCTCAAATCCATCTAAAACCTGTTCAAATACAACTTAAACCTGTTCAAATCCAACTAAAATCCGTTACCATAAACTGAGGAAAATAATAATTAAAGATAACTTTAACTCAAATGAAGATGAACTCTCAAATTCAAAATTTAATAAAAGCTTCCCAAGGGCCACGATCTTCGGCTCCTAAAAGGATTCTATAATAAAGTATATATATTTTGTAACCGGTCTTAGTAAACACTAGAAGAGCCCTGATAAATGTCTGATTAAATGGATGAATGGATAGAGTCACAGGACCACCACCAATTACTTGCCTCACGCAGTCCTCTCATGATTTAAAGACTCAATATGCAGGATTTGTTCAGCCAAGTTCAGAGCCACGATACACTAACACAGCACAAGCACTGAATATACATCTTCAGTTACATTCAAAGACAAAAACAAGGAACCAAGGAATAGCCATAGCACCTTCCAGCTCTGGTATCTTTAAGTCTTTAGTCTAAACCTAGCCATTTGAGTGACGTTATTCCGTGATCATCTGTTGCACACTTGTTTAATGTTTTCAAATCTGCTGATGTAGTTTAAATTGATGTGACTGTACCAATGAATACAGATGCATGGTGGAATAAAGATGAGAGTGAGGCATTGGATAGATTTGTGGGAGCACGGGGTGAGATTAGAGAGACCATCCAACTTTCAAAAAACAGCCTTCATATTTCTGTGCCTAGAAGAATTGTGAAATAGGCGTTATTTTTTCATTCAGGTGTTATGTATAATGCATAAAAGCAGCAGTGAGGTATTAAAAAGCTCTCAACAGTTTGCATGTGTGGATGGGGTTTGGGAATCCACTGTGAATTTGAGAGAGGAAAACCTGAGGAACACTTGAGGTGAGTGAATGAGAGTGTCCCCAGAATTATCTCACTGTGTCTTTCCAGTTTTGATTTGATCCAAAAGGTGTGCTTAAAGGAGCATCTCTCTTTAAAATGTTGTATTTTTAATAACGGATTGTATTTGTAATGCTCCAAGGTTAGCTCCAAAAGTATTAAGCTGGTACTGCAACTGAATTAAACTCAGCTGGACACTTGTCATCTAGCTTGATGTTTTTGTACCGAAAGTTAATAACATTGTCACTTTGAAGAGGAAAAGTAATGAATTTTTCTCAAGGAACTTTTCTGAAGTGCAGTAGTATTTTCTCTCTTCAGGATATAATATCATATCTACCAGCTTCAAGCCCTAGACACAATTTAGTTACGTAAACCATCTACTGTGGAGCATATCCTGGAGATTTAACAGGAAATATCGGACTTAGATTGTAATTATGATTACCTGGAGCAGCAGGAGATTTCTTGATTTCACAAACTCACCACCGAGGCACCAATGAACCTAATAAAGTAATGCGTTGAGGAATAAAAGGAATAAATCTATATTTACAGCTCATGCAGTATGATTTGTAATTAAATGGGCATCAGGGATATCATATAGCGCTCCTAGAGATGACGTCACATGACTAATTAGCATAAATCAATGCAGTGAATACAGTGTTACATGCTATGAGGCTAAACATGAAGCTAATGAGGCTAATGTCTTCAAAACTAATGTGATGTCATCTTCAAGTTTTATGAGATAAACAAATGATTAAAAAAGTTAAAAAAAAATTTGTGAAATTTCTTAATAAACAAATGAGGACCAAATAGTTTTGGCTGAAAATTTGACCAAATATATTTGCAGTCAGATTTTATATAGAAAAGAAGGTGCAACTAATGCATATTTTAACGGGAAACCAATATTTTGCAATAATTTTGTCATTATCAAAAGACTTTTCCCATTATCTAACACAGATTGTTAAGAAAGGACAAAATATCTCTATGAAAATGTGTGTTATATAATCCCTATGCAATGAAAATCTGCTTATAGTGAATATATAAAGAGGGCTGGAGCTTGACCAGCATGCCTTTCTAACAGCCTATGGTCTACTTAATAGAATGAATATAAAGTTAAATGAAAAATCTTTTATCCTTTTTTTTTTTTTTTTTTTTTGAAAGGAGGGAGTCTTAAAGGCACCTTATATTGATATTGAGCCACTAAAGAGTATATCTAGACAAACCAAGAAAGAAGGATCCTGCTGTAACTCTGTTGTTCTACTGCTTCAGACTCAAGTAACAAATAAAAACTCATTTTGTTTGGATCTATTTACTTTACATTTATAGACCTACACAACATGAGTTCCTGCAGCTATAGATAATAAATTCGTATGTAATTTAGGTTCATGTGATCGGTCAAGACTCTTAATAAACACACGCCTGGTTCCTGATTAAGGTCGGGATATTGATTTAATAAAGTTTAACTGAATAACTGTGAAATGAATCTGCCAAATGAAGTCTGTCTGTTTGAGATTTACCCAGGCGCTCGTCACACCTTACTCCGCTTTTCCTGCCAATATGGCCGACAGAATGCATTTAGTCACGTGACGCCCAGAGTTCTATTGATAACCTACGAGGGAAGACAAGAGGGAAGCAAACAGTGATTGCGATTGATTGAGTGAAAATAGTAAGAAGCTTGTATAATTTCTTGGGCTGTGAAATTCAGATAAAAGTAAAGTCTAAACCACTTCCCATTCGTTATCCAAACCAAAAATGCTAACCAGGATTCAAAAGTCAACTTTAAGTGTGGATATGAGCTTGAAACACCATTTTAAATTCATAAAGAGATACATTACACTATAAATCAACTAAATAAGAGACACATTGTAAACTGTAGCTTCAAGGCTTTCGTTCTTCTCTGTTTTTACACAGGAAACAGTCACATTTATTTTCTTATTACCCTCCAAACAGGAAAATAAACATTTGACAGTGCTAGGATCAGAAAAAAACTGTTAGTGAAATGATGAGTTTCTGTTTGTTTGATGGAACAGAGTTGTTTTTATCCCAGCAGTGGTCACAGCCTGGAGACGATAAACAAGCTGTGATAAAAGCAGAGAGAGCTTTTATCAGCTGATCGCGGCTCATTTCTCACAACAATATTTATCTGTGACTCTGTATCTCCACATTCCTGTGAAAAATAGCCACAGATCCAAATGTGGAAGCGATGAGGATGAGGATGAGGATGATTACAAGTACATGGCCTGAAATAGAGCCGGTCCGGTGCGATAGATGAGGTCCTGTGGGAGGCATTTACAGACTGCTTGTGTCTCATCATTTTCTTCATTGTGTCATTTATTCATTTATAGTTATATCTTACTGTTATTGTTTGAAATGGGATTGGTGGTGCTCAAGGTTCAAGAGTCTTTATTACCCCCGAAGGGCAATTTGTTTTACAGCAGCAGAAAATAATAGACAACAAATAAAAATATATTAAAACGACAGATTAAGAATGCCGATAGCTACAGGAATAAAAGAGTTCTTGTGTCGATTGGTCTTACATTTGGGGACAGTGTATCTGCGACCAGACGGGAGCATTTTGAACTCTGCCCACAAGGGGTGGGTGGCTTGGGTCAGAGGAGATCTGTGGGGCCTTTTTAAAGATTTGAGCCCTGTAGATGTCCTGGAGGTTTCCTGTTCTTTACCAAAAGTGCACCAAACCAACAAATAAAAGAGAAGGTAAAAACAGATTCAATAAAACACGAATAAAACCTTTTCATAAAAGTGCTTTCTACATTAAAATTCCTTAGTTTCCGATGAAAATACATGCGCTGATGAGCTTTTGTGCAAAGAGCGAAAGTATTATGGCCTGGCTTTAGTAACAGGGTAACTGCTGCACATTTCTTGATGCACACTCGGACCTCTATCCTTCATCATGAATGAAAGTTGCTCATAAAACAAGGTATACACTGTACGATTTTTTAAAAGCTGCATTACCCAAACATCAAATGCCCAAAGGATATAGAGAGTGCTTTAAGCTGCATGTATTGAACCTGGAAGCCGTGGTCGTACGTCTTACAGTGAGGCAGGTACAAAGATGAAAGATAGAACTGTCTTACGCCCAAAGACGAGCTGCAACAGATATCCATCAGTGTCAGATATTTAGAGGAATCGATGCAGACCAATAATGCAATCACACTGTGTATAGAGTCTTAAATGCGTTCCGGATAACTTCGGTCATAGCCCCGCTTTTGTTCCATTGCTCAGTGTGAACACGCAGTAGATTACAACCTACCTTTTTCACTTTGTGCAGTGTAGAATGCACAAATCTTATAAGACAAAAAGTTTTACAGTGTATACCCGGCTTAACTAGGGCAAATTCCTATTTCCTTCTGTTTGCGTTAGCATTATAAGATTTTAAGAAGCCTATAAACCCAACCAACCAAGCAAGTCAAATTATCCAGGAAAGTTTTGCAATGTTGCTTAAATGTAAAGCATTATTGCAAAACAGGACAATATCTGAATATTCCTAATGTATTTCTTTTTTTATTGTTGCAATGCCCACGTTTAAAAAACATCCATATTTAAGTTCATACATACACCAACAGTAATACCACTTTCATTATTACCAAGAGGACAGAAGAAGAAGAAGAAGAAGAAGAAGAAGAAGAAGAAGTTATCAAACCTGTGCAGTGCTTTTTCCCTTGTCTTTGATTCTTTATTCTGAATTAAAATAGAGTTTGGTGAGTTTTGTGTCACCATTACCCACTGTCTGTATTATTCAACACTCTATGGACACTGCCTTAACACTGTCCTGGAGTAACTGACTCTGCAGTAGCCAGACGTTTGTTTTTAGGCTCCGGAGGTTGTTGTCAGTGGATGCTTGGACTCATTGTGCTTTGTTTAACAGCCAGCAGCAATGATGAATGCGACCAATAATAGCGCAATGGCCCCTTTTCTTTAAATTCCATGATTTAGTTTAGCGAGGCTCACATCCGGCGTCAAGATCAATATAAAAACATCAGAGATACAATAAGCTAGACTATTTTAAAGGCCCCTGGAGCCCTGCTGTGCATTTTAATGAATCATATATCATTCATTAATTTAGTTGAAACCGTGAAGGTCATGGAGGGTACACCTCAAGACAACAACTGGCGACTCATTAAAAAGCACATAAATCTATCGACACTGTTATGGTAGTGCTCCAACAAAGTGTTACTACAGAGAACATCAGCGACAAAAGTTTTAGTGTCAACTGTTCTGTTCAAACTAATTAATAATCTGCTTAAAGGCGGTGTAGAGGGGGCTGGAAAACACAGTTCACCAACTTCAGGGACTGAGACCATTAGAGTTTGGTTACTTTTTTTGGTTTAGTCCATAACGATCAAACATATACACACACAACCATTTTCAGCTCCAATATTTCATGTTGTTGTAAATATAAAAATATAAAACACAGGCTCATCTGTAAAATAAATGAGTTACGGTAATTTAGTTGTAGTAATGCACACCTGGTCAAGCAAGTTTACATCTTAACCAAGCTACAGTTGGACTAAACGCACTGAGCATGCTCCAGAGCTGGAGAGCGGCACCGAAACAACACTAACAGATTGATTTTGGATCACTCTGCAGTATTTTTGGTCTCCCATGACATAAAACATTTCAAAAGAAGAAGCTAGTCTATTGTGTCCCATGATGCAGTTGAGAATCAGCTTTTTCCAGTTATGTTGGGTTCCTGTGCTTTGATAAACATTAAGGAATTGATAAATACAGATAAAACAGGTTTTCTCACAGGCTCAATGCTGATAAAGACCACATTAACCCATTAGCCTCAATAGTTTAATTCTCTCTTGTGCTATAATTCAAATCAAGCTCTTAATATGAATGTGGCTGTGTGTGTGTAAGTGTTGGATTTGCTTTTTTTGATTGACCTGTAAAAGTTAGAAGCAGCTAAAAATGAATAAATGAACAAAACAGTTTAGCAGTAGCCCGGCCAGGCAGACCCTTTCATTTCTCAGCTAGGTGGGTCTGGAACCCCTCCCGCTTAGCATGACTTTCAACCAGCTCAGTAACCAATCATAAGTGTTTATATAGCAGTGCTCTGTTTTCTGATTGGTTGTATGTCGTGCTGCATACGTTTTGGCACCGTTTCTTGAAATATGATTGGTTGGATTCGTAGTTCTTCTGCAGCATGTTTGATTTGGTGAAACTGGTCACGGTTCACAGTAAAAATGCAGAACTAAACTCTTTACTTTTAATAAGATACTTCAAAATCATGACTCTAATCCCAAAGCTATGATCTTTATGGAAATGAGCCACTTATACCATACATTAAGGGGATGCTGCAGATAAGCTGAAGGCCAGTCAATGTCTGCTTTTGTAAACAATGAGATTCAGTGAAAGCTCTCTTTAGTGTCACTTTTCAAGGTAAATGAATTCAGGAGTTAATGAGAAAACAAAAAACATCTCATCCTGCTGTAGATATAGAGAAGACCATATTTATTTACTGTATTCGAAGTTGTACCGAAGTCTAGCCACAATACTTTTGTTCCAGTCTCAGGAAACGGTGGACTCTGAATTTTAATATTGGTCTTGACTTGGCCTCTGTCCATAAAAAGACTTGTTTTATTGTGGCCTTGCCTATAGCACCAGTATGGACTATTGATTTTATACCATTCAAACAAACCGGGTCCATTTTTCTACTGATATATTTATCATTTTCATCGTTAGGCTCAATATCGGCTTCAAACTGCACTCACAGCAGCTGTCATTTGAGAAATAAAGGATGTGACTGCACACACACACATCGAGAAACAGAACTCACCTTTGTCGAGGGTCGGTGTGTGGGGCCGGTCCTTCACGGATCACTGTTCAGACACAGTGGAATTCATTTTGGCTGTGCTTTCTGTCCTCGAAATACAAGAAAAATATATTATTATATGTTATTTTTCAGTATTTAAGAAGAAGACGTTTGTAGAGTTTACCTTAATTGTTTTCTAGTGAAAGCTTTTGATTTACTGCATAAATCAATAATCACAAAGTCAATAATCACTTGGATAAGCAAATTGCCTTAAATCTTTGTATCTTGACATCTATTTAAACACAAAATGCCTATTGCTACTGTTGAATAAAACTGTTGTTAGCATCCATAAAGTGAGCTAACCATGTTATAACCTGAGCCCTCTATAACAAAGATTTCTATGGAAACTGATAGTGAAGATGTTAAAATGGCACTAACTGATTTTCTTTTTGCTGTCCCTGTCTCAGATACCACTCACTGCCAACATCTGCCTGGTTTCCTTCTTTTATTTTATTGAAAACGTAAAACTGGAACAATTTTTCATCCACAAAATATTAATACTTTTCACCAAACTGAAGTTTAAAGTTTACCTTAAACGTTTAGCTCCGACTTCAGCGTCATACAGCAATTATCTCTGCCTCGTTAAACATTGTGTGACTGAAACCAATATTTATCTCCTTTTCTGTTTTTTTTTCTGTTTTGCACTATTTTGCTGTAAAAAGACGTCAATTCTCATCTATTAAAATCCATGTTAACAAAGCCTAGATTTTGTTTTGAAGGTTTTGTTTTTTTCACAGATCATTACTATTACAACATGCTGTTAGATGATTAAACAAGCACTTTTTATCAGACTCTCAAACCTAGGGGCAGGTTAAGGGATACTGGGATACAGATGTTTATTTTTTTTAATAATAAGTCATTTAAACAGAAATAACTTTCTGAAACAAAAATAAAACCACTAACTACTCCAAAGCCACCTTAAAACTCATCAACTGAAATGATTTTGAAGCCTCCAGAACATTTTCACTCAGCAGTCCTGTCACAAACCCATTTCTTCTCTCATTTCTGTTGAATATACTAAAAAAAAAGCCCAAGAACAGACAGAACAGATGCCACGTGTGCAGACGCAGAGCTGCAGTGAATGCAAACTGCAGTTATTCGAATATTCAGCGCACTCTGAACGCATCACGGCCCTGCTTTATTCTGCACTGGGGCAGCATGCTGATGAGACCAACCTTAAAACAAAGCAGTGAGGATAGAGCTTTGGGGCTAGAACTATAGGTTATATGAGAAGCTCAAGTACAAGCAGAAAGAAAAAAACAAGATAATTTTCAACCTAAGGACTCGAGTTGATAGTATTTTGACTACTGTATTTTTTATTTGCAGTTGGCCTTTACGTATTTGTGTAGAAAGACTGGGAGGCAACTGTCCTGGGGATCGAACCCTCCTCTTGCTGTGAGGCAGGAGTGCTAACTACTGCCACCAAGCACCGTGTTAATTAATCTACAGTAAAATCATTGCTATGTTTATGATTCCATTGTGATTTGTTATTTTTAGCGGTGCATATTATTTTAGAAGTTAAGTTTTAGTTTTCAAGTTTAGAAGTTACAAGACTATCAAACCCTGGCTTTTTATTTTATTTTATTTTATTTTTTTTATTATTTTTATTGTTATCCTTGGTGTTCTTTTTTATGGTGGCCCAGAGAGCTAAAAAATATAAAAGCCAAAACACACTTTACAGAATTCCATGAGGTTAATGTTGATGTTTTGTGGTTATTGTTATTATTATTATTATTATTATTATTAGCTATTTCCAGTGCAGTTAAATGTTAGTGTTATCCTGGTGTTTCGCAGTTTCTTTTTGTAAAGTGTGTTTTGGCTTTTATATATTGTCGAGCTCTCTGGGCCACCGTACTTTTTGTTGCAGTGTATAAAAACAGTTTACTTCAGAGAGCATCCAGTGTTTCCCAGACTTTGAATTGGTCGGCGTTCTATTTTTCTGGTAATCAGAGTAGAGCTTGGAGCAGCTATGGTCTCTGCGGCCCATCTGAAAGCTGGTCTGGGAGGTCATTTATCAGCTCTCTCTCTGAATGGGAGATGTTTATATCTGTAAAGAAAAAGTTCAAAACAACTACATCACTTACAGGAACATTGGATACGGCCCAGTCTGAGTTCTCCCACTTGCCATGACACCTGTAGATGAATGTATAATGAGATCTATAATGATAAAATATCTATAAAATAAATAATATCATGGGCTATAATAAACTGAATAATTCACACATGTCAAACTCAAGGCCCGGGGGCTAAATGTGGCCCTTTGAAATGTTTTATGTGGCCCTTCAATGCATTTAGAAGGTGATATTTTTGGCACTAAATTTTATTCATTGAATTTGAACATGTTTTAGATGGATTTGATTTTGCTACAAAGATAAGTAAAAACTACAATCTGTTCAAATATGACTAAAACCTGTCCAAATCCATCTAAAACCTCTTCAAATTCAACAAAAACCTGTTCAAATCCATCTAAAACCTGTTGAAATTTGACTAAAATATTTTGAAATCCAACTAAAACCTGTTCAAATCCACCTAAAACCAGTATCCATAAAAGGAGGAAATTATTGTTTGTGTGATAACTTTTGCAAGACATAAATGAAGATGAAATTTCACATTTAAAATATAATAAAAGCTTCCAAATGTCACCATCTTCGGACCCTGAAAGTATTCTTGTTAGAGTAGATAATAGATGATATAATAGCCTATCTCATCAAGATGAGGGCATGCCAATAAACTGTAGTCACATTGCAAAAAAACATGTTTAATTCACATTTTGAAATATCAAATTTGACAATTATTTATGGTAAAATGATATAAATATACAGTACAATTATTAAAAATGCCCAAAATCTCTAGGTGTTCTTTGTGACGAGACAAAGAAGCACCGAGGATGACGTCATGTGATTCATTTGATCCTATTCATTATCCCTGGCACTGCTTAAAATACATTTCGGTGAGTCCACATCTCATTCAACATGAGCTGGGACAATAAGAAGTACTTGGGCAAAATCTGCAAATACACTGATATTTATACAAACCGATATTTTCCCAGAATATGTTTGTGCACAAGTCAATCCTAATTAAACTCTTAATTAGTCGTCTCTTTTATGAAAGTGTACAGACTTGTGTAAAACCACAACAGCAGGATCCATACATCAGTATTATCAATATTATAATACTCAGGTATCAGAATTGACAGATAAATAGTTTAATCTTCTTGGCATCCCACATAAATATCTTTGATCAGTTTCTGCAACTGAAAAATGCAATTTAATTTGTATTTATGATGAATATATACTGTTTCAAAACACAAAATGGCCCATTGTTATTGCTGTTACTTGCTGTTAGGCACTTTGACATATATCTATATATACAATGAATCTTAACTTTTGTTTTATAAAAATCTCACAGGTCTTTAAAGGCTGCTTATTGTGAACAAGGAGATCAAATGTAAAAAAAAAACAAACTTAGCAGCTAACTTATGTCAATTTACTTTGAGAAATGTACCCATAATGAATGTATTGAAATGAAAAAAAGCACAGTACAGACATCTCTACCCAGCCGGTCCCTTTTCTACACGTTGCGGTCTCCCGTGGTCCGGTGGTCCAGGAGGGAGTAGCGGTCCTGCCCACCGTTCACAGACTGTCCCGGGCTGATCTCGGGGCCGCCGGGGCTCGGCTGGTGACGGGGGGCGGCAGGGAGCGAGGGGCTGCGACGCCGGCCGTCCCCCACGTGCGCACTGATCTGTGACGAGCGCACGCTTCTCATGTGACCCTCGGCGCGGGCCTCGTACGCCTCCACCGACGTCTTCTCGAACCTGATGCAAACACAAGCGCGCACTGATTCTAAAGAGAAGCTTCATCTTAGCTTCAGTGATTTATTGAATTTAAAACACAGATGAGGGCTTGTTTAATATATTCAGTCTGAAAACCATTTATTTACAACGGTGTCTCATTACGTTTTCATGTAGTGTTGATCTCACATTAAAAGGAGAGTCTAATCTCTGATCTTTTATTCCTCCTGTAGGAGATTTAACAGTCTGCACCTCAACTGTACGAGTAAAAATGTGTGAAAGAGTCACTTCTTGCTGTTTGCATAGTAACATCACTGTAGCATCAGCATGTTTTAAGAAATAGTGGTTAATGTTGGGTTTACGTGGGATTCGTGACACCAGTGTTTTCTTCAAGCTTGTGATAATACTTAATGGAACTAAAGACTTCCTCTCGCAAACAAAATGGTTGCATAATCCCATGATGTCACGTGAGAATGGTCAACAGTATACTCTATGCAGGATTTAATGCATAGAACGGTCATTAACTCTCATTGCCAGCAGAGGGTGACAGCATAATACCAGAAAAAGGATTCTCTACTGCTCCTTTGACTCACTATTTGGATTTTTTCCTGTTTTTTATTTCCCCAAAATATTGCTGTAGTGACAATCTGTGTTCAATTAAAAATCTAAAATTTAATATATATTTTTTTCATTTTGAATGTGATACAAAAAAACTAATATTGGCTTGTTTTTTATTTGTTTTTTTTTACTTTTTACTTCGCTTTCTACTTTACTTTTACTTTGTTACCCAGATGAAAAATAGAACTTAAAAAATAATTAAAAAAAATAAAAATAAAACAACAGATTTCAGGCCCAATTCAATATCTATTTTAACATTTTCATTTTTTGTGAAGGTGATCTTAAGTCATGCAACTCAAGTGTTTGCTCTTAACAACTGTCCTCCATTTATCTTTCTGTTTTCTCCTTGTTTCCTTCCTCTACAAATATCTGAAGAGTTCTGATGAACCATTGAAACTGAATCAGAAAATTGTACAACTGTAAACAAATCTAAGCGATACAGATGAGATAAGAGTTTTTTATACAAACTTACAGTCTGAGAAGTAAAGAGGAGCCCACGACAGATACAGAAGAAAGAGCCATGGCAGCAGAACCCATCCACGGTTGGAGCACGAGACCCACGGGCATGAACACACCTACAAACAGAACAAACAGCTCTAAATACAACCTAAGATTAACCTATTATTTACTGTCCTATTAGTTGTTTACAGAATAGAAAGGCTGGCAGGAGAAACTATTCTCAAAAAAGAACATGGACATAACCAAGGTTTGCAAAGCTGCGCCCGAACAAATCAAAAGACTTCAGGAACAATGTCCAATGTGCAGATTAAAACAAAATAAAGTAAAACAAAATAGAGTCGGGCAGTTTAGAGCTAAGAAGAACAACCACCTCAACACATTGCAGTCATGGAGTTGATTAAAGCCCCTACATAACAGAACGGCAGAGAAGAAAAGAAACAAGATTTGGAATGGCCGTGTCCAGAAACCCTCCAAAAATTTTAAATAAATGGAGCAATGTTTGAAAAAGTTATACAGGGAACAATTTCTTTAAGGTGGATTTCTATGCAACTCAATCTGAGGGGTATTCACTTATTCTGTAAACAATAAATAATTTGAAACTGTATTTTTTTTTTTATGTTATGAGCTGTGTTTTGTTTTCAAGAGGAGTAATGTTTGTATAAAATGTGTATCACGTCTCAGGCTAGTTCTTCAAAATATAAAAAGTTCAGAGATACAGTAACCTCAAGTCATCAGAGCTGGACCTGTCCTTCTCCTCAGAGGGCCACAGCTGTAATTAGAGACAGCACCACTGTTTTACAGGCCCCTGGAGCCATGCTGCGCACTTAAATGAATCATATTTCATTCATTCATTTAGTTGAAACCGTGACGGTCATAGAGGGTACGTCTCAAAACAACTGGCTACTCATTATAACGCAGATAAATCTAATGGCGCTATTACGTTAGTGTTACTACAGAGAACATCAACAACACAACTATTTACCTCAGCTCAGTTAATCAGTCAGTTAATGTCTTCATATAAAATTCATATGAAGTCCAATTTCTGTTACCTGCTGCGATTGGTATTCCAACAAGGTTGTATATGAGCGCAAAGACAAAGTTGATTCGAATCCTCTGCACGGTCTTCTTGGAAAGCTCGATGCTGGCCACCACATCCAGAAGGTCATTCTAGAAAAAATGGATTCAAATGGGTTTCAAGTGGATTTGAACATGTGTAAGATGGATTTTACAAGTCTTATCTATTTGACGTGGATTTGAGTAGATCTCAGAAGGATATAAACAGATACATTTGTATCGGTTTCAGACGGAGAGGGGTTGGACAAGTTTTATTTGAATGATCTAAAAGGGGTTTTGAAGTAGTTTTAGTTGGATTTGAACAGATATTCTCTATTCAAATGTCTCTGTTATTGTGTTATTTTTGGACTAGTGCTGTGTCGTAGTTCCGCACTCGGATGAGGACGATATCCGCCGCCTCGATGGCCACGTCCGTCCCGGTGCCGATGGCGATGCCGACGTCGGCGCGGGCCAGGGCCGGCGAGTCGTTGACACCGTCTCCCACCATCGCCACACGCAGACCTTTCTCCTGCAGCTCCTGAACTTTGGCAACTTTATGTGACGGCAGCACCTCCGCAAACACCTTTTTGATGCCCACCTGCAGGATAGAAGGACGTCGTGATACTTTAAGAGGCCGTTTCATTGTCAAGTTCACTTCAAATACAGTTCAAACCCCTTCTCAATACGATACAACCCGGTTCAGGGACAGTGTGACTTTTTTTCAATACAGTGCCTGGTTTGAGCATGCAGCATATCATTAGAAAAGCTTAGATTCTCATCTTTTCGGTGATATAAACCATTCCAAAGCACCACAATAGCAGTCGGTACAACAAAGGCTTCTTTCGAGAACAATTACTCACCTGCAGTTCACACATTGATAACTTCCAACAAAAATGGTCTCGTTCTGTTCTTAAGTATACAGAGCATATAAATCCAGTAAAAATAATTAGCGTTTAAGTTTTCGCCAGTTACACCTGCAATAAATCTGACTGCTTGAGTCCAAAATATAGAGTTTTACCTTTACAAAGAGTCCAAACCTTTATATGCAGGGTTCTTACACCTTTTCAGAGTTTCAAGTTCAAATTCCAGCACTATTCAAGGACTTTCAAGGTGTGTTTTCATGTTTTTCAAGCACCTTACAAGTGCGGTAAATTACATGTTGACACACATACACTTCATGTATTGTGGTATAAAAAAGACTTGTTTAAATTGTTAATGACAATTTATTAAACGAAGTGTTAAGTTTGGTCTATTTTTACTGAAGACTGATATCTTGGTGCAGAACCAAATCTTTTTTTTAGAGTTTTGAGCGTCTTCCAAACACAGTGAGGCCCCTTTATTTTCCACATGTGAAGTGTTTCTGTTGATCTGCGTTTTAACCATAATTTGTACTTTCAAACAGCAACCTCCTGCATGTTTTTATCTCCGATCTGCTCCAGCAGGGGGCGCACATCCAAAAACACTGGCAGATTACTCTATAGCCGCGCACTGTTGTTTTCTTTAACTTTTGAGATAGCGAATTTTTATTAAAACAACAAAATCTGAATTTCAAGCACTTTATCCAAAATTCAAGGATTTTTACAACCTTGAAAACACAATTTTAAAATTCAAGCATTTTCAAGGATTTCAAGCACCCGAATGAACTCTTTTAATTTTAATTTTGGTATGCTTTTTCCAGGCTTTTAAGGCAGATTTACCTGGATTTCTCTGATGTACAGTATGTGTGTGCTCTACCTGAGAAGCTATGGCTTTGGCTGTGCGCTTGTTGTCGCCTGTTATCATCACCACCTCAATGCCCATGTTGTTGAGTGTATGCACCGCAAGGGCTGACTCCGTCTTAACTGTGTCTGCAATAGCAATCATGGCACACAGCACACCTACAGAGCAGAGAAGATATGAAGAAAAAAAACCCCACTATTTCCTTTACAATCCATCTAAGTGAGTTGTACAGAGTGATTATCTTTAACTTTTTCAGTTTTTGCAGTAATGCCCGACACTGAAGTGGCAATTTTTCCTCACCATCGATGGCGACAAGAATGGCTGTCTGCCCCTTTGTTTCATGACTGGACATCGCTGCATCGATATCAGCTCCGATGTGGTGGCCGTTCCTTCTCATCCACTCCCTGTTTCCGATCAACACAGAGTAAGACGAGCTTTCACCTAAAAGTAAAGAACAAAATGCAATTATTACAAATGTGAGCAAGAAATTCAATGAAGCAAAAATCTAACATGGAACCAATGAGGTTAAGTTTGACAATATCGACATAGTTTTATTATCATTACCATTTAGAAACAGTGGTGTCAATCTCAAAGAGGTGAGGGGCCGAGAAAGTTCCTAAGATTGTGACATTTGGAAGCTTTTATTAAATTTTCATCTTCATTTGAGTCTTACAAAAGTTATCACGCAAGCAGTCATTTCCTCCTTTCATGCAAACTGGTTTTAGTTGGATTTGAACAGGTTTTAGTCAGATTTGAACAGGTTTTAGATGGATTTGAACAGGTTTAACATGGATTTGAACAGGTTTTAGTCAGATTTAAACACGTTTTAGATGGATCTGGACAGGTTTTAGATGGATTTCAACAAATTTTATTTATCTTTGTAGCACAATTCAGATCCATCGAAAACATGTTCAAATTCAATGAATAAAACTTAGTGCCAAAAATATCACTTATTATTATTAAAGGGCCACATAAAACATTTCAAAGGGCCGCATTTGGTCCCCAGGCCTTGAGTTTGACATGTGTGATTTAGAAAATAATTAATTAAAAACATTTGAATCTTGATTTCAGTTAACAACTTGAGGTACCCCGCGACCCCTGAGACTGAAGCTTGTGACCTGTGGATGGGGTCTCGCCGCTGGGCAACAGGCTGCTCTCGTCGGTGGTAGCTCCCGGCAGCAGGAAGTGCTCCTGGCTTTGCTGCTGCAGAAGGGGCTCCACGTTGGAGACCCGACAGCTGATCCCACAGCCGGGAACTGCCTGGAAGTCCTGGCAGTAGCCAAGCGCTGCAGAGTCTAGCTCCTGTTACAAAGACGCATCTATTCACAATCTGTTTTAGAGAATAAAATAAGGCTAGAGAATGATTAGTTAAGTTTGTACTGAAAATCTGAAATCTGGGATATTTATAAGACGTATTGCTTTTTAATTTTAAAGATTCCACAGTATTCTCTTTTCTGGATACATGGAATTGTTTTTTAAGATTTGCAAAATGTATATATTTTTGTATTTCAACATGCATTATTTGCCATAATTATCATATAAAAAGTTGAATATTTGTGTAAAAACATAAAATGATCTGGTCTTAGCATTGGGTAAATACAACCTCAGATAAACAACAACATATAACACTGTGGGGAAAACTGTACCCCTCACTGCAGGATTAAAGGAAGTTGCAGACAGGTTCTGATAATAATCTGATTTACTGCCAGTAAATCAAGTGCAGCAGGTCGACAAACTGATGAAAAAGCAGAAGTTCTGACAGGTTGCTGCTCTGGAGCATTCAGATGTGTTTACATATATTTTACACATAGCAAAGAGAAAAAGATGAGCAATCATTCGACATTTTTTGCTGGACATCGATCTAGAAAGGGTTTGTCTGCTTCCACCTCTGCTACTAACTATGTCTCAAACTACCAACTGTACACGTACTACGACCAACATTTCAAACAATAAAGCTGGATGTCATATTGGATGTAAAAAGAGCTTGACATGTCTGACCTCTTTGCAGTGTTTGGCCACAGCCAGTCCCAGTGGGTGCTCACTGTTGGCCTCGGCGGTGCCCACTATAGCTAGGATCTTCCTCAGAGGCATGCGGGCCACCTCCCACAGCACCAGGACCCGGGTCACCAGTGGCACACCATTGGTGATGGTCCCGGTCTTATCAAACATCACCACATTGATCTAAGAGAGGAAATACTGTAAGGCAAAAATGTAGACATACAACATGTGTTTTTATTCCAAATTTCTAAATGTTTCCTTATCAAACAAGTCCTGACTAAAGATGTTTTACAAAGCATCTATCTTTATACATTTTAGCACGAATACTGATGATGCACAAAGCAAATAAGAGACGACAATGAGTCATATTTTGGATTATATGATAGATTAATTATAAAAAATAGTCTTAATGCAAAAATGTCAAAATTTAAAGGTCTGGAGCCTAAGCTGCTTGAAATGTGAAACTAGAGTTTGTGTGTTGAGCTACATAGATGAACCAGAAGGTGGCGCTGCGGATGTGCCACAGAACAAACAGATCTGCCCTGACTGCAGACCACAGTCCAAGGTAGGATCAATGTTGAGCAACAGTGAAACCGAGTAAACACAAACACTCAAGTCTATCAAAACAGAAAACTCAAAGTGGAGACGGCTTAGTTTTATCCAGTCTCATGAATGGCTTGCCTTGTGCGCCATCTCCAGCGGCTCGCCCCCTTTAATAAGAATCCCATTCTGAGCACCGACCCCAGTGCCCACCATGACAGCTGTTGGGGTCGCCAGCCCCAGAGAGCAGGGGCAAGCTATGGACAGCACTGTGATGGAAGCCTGGAAGGCAAAGCGCACAATAACCTCTGCCTTGGAGATGTTGGGATTGTAACTCTGTAAAGCAAACAGTGTGAGTCAATGCCATGCTTTACGGAAGTAGCTTTTGTTTGCATTTGTGCACTTACCGGAAAGTTCTCCTTTACTATGTCAAAGTTAACAAACCCAACAGCCAGCCAGGCTCCCAGTGTTAACAGAGAGACGACTACTATGAAAGGCACAAAGTAGCCACTCAGCTTGTCTGCAAACTGCTGGATCGGAGCCTGAGCAAACAGAAATCAATCACAGATAAACATTTTTCAAATTTTACACAATCTTATCAATCAATATTATCATGAATTTTTTTTTTTTTTCCTTTTTTTCAATTTTTGTGCATTTCAAAAGGTGTGGCAGCATTAAACAGACACAAACAAATACAAATGATATTTTTTGTTCAGTGTTTACAAGAAAAACTAACAAAACTAAATTCTTGACAGTTTCAATATGTCAGTTCTCAACATTGTCGGTATCAAAGTCAACAAATAACAGTGATTCTTAATGCAATATATTTCACAAATGCATGGGGTGTCCAAAAACTTTTTTCCACCACTGTTTTGACATGACCTGAAATTTTGTATTTCAAACAAAGACGTAGTTAAACTTCATTAAAATTAGAGCTGCATGATATTAGAAAACATGGGATCTCAAAATGACAATACTCAATTCAGAAATGGCCTAGTTCAAATTTAGACCCAATTCAAATGCTGGAAAAAAAGCCTTGTGAAAAAAAAAAGAATTGTGTTTAAATGGACGCCCCAAATCCTTAATGGACTGAACCAATAAAACATAAATCAGGGTTCTTACACCTTTTCTAAGTTCAAAATCCAGCACTTTTCAAGCACTTTCAAGCACCTTACAACTGCAGTAAATGACATGCTGACAAATGTATACCATGTTTTTTCTCATTTAAATCCATTCTGGTATAAAAACTTGAAACTTGTCTGATCAAAAAGATGTAAATTTAAACTAGCACTGTTGTTTTCTTTACGTGCAAAATGCAAAAAAAAAAAAATGTTTTTACTAAGAAGAAAATGACTTTTGTGAATTATTATTAAAGCAACACAATCCATATTTCAAGCACTTTATTCGAAATTCGAAACACTAGATTAAAATTCAAGCATTCTCAAAGATTTCAAGCACCCGTACGAACCCTGATAAATCTCGAGACAAGAGAAGTTATTGAGAAACTTCCAATAAATGAACCTCAATAAAACAAATCATGCAATGTGTTTAACTCACCTTAGACGTCTGGGCCTCCTCCACTAAACGGACGATTTGTGACAGAGTGGTGTCTGCTCCGACGTGAGTGGCCTCCACCAGAAGAGCCCCATGAGCATTGATGGATCCGGCGATGACCAAACTGCCCACCTTTTTGGTGACGGGCATCGGTTCACCTGAAGTACACGGGAAAAGAAAAGAAGCGACAAAGAGTAACACCTGAGACTGGACAGTGAGCTCAAGTAATGGTCAATTGAATTTAACCAGCAGCTGCAGCGAGAACAAGAGCAGCCAGTTGATTCGCTTTTTTAATGCGCCAAATAATGCAAACTTTTGTTACTTTTTTATTCAAAGTCTTGAGTTTGATGTGTGTTTCTAAATGATGCTAATGATTTGATTTTTAATAACTACCTGTAATCAAGGACTCATCAGCCATGGAGCTTCCCTCAATCACTTTTCCGTCCACAGGGAACTTCCCTCCTGGGGCTACTCTTACGATGTCCCCGCGCTGGACCAGCTCCACCACCACCTGCTCCTCTCTAATAAAAAAATGAAGCAATTCAGAGATCTGGGTCACATGGTGCAGTAACTGAATGTGCAGTAAAAGAATGTGCAGCTGAGGGTCACCTGAGAATGGACAGGTCTGGACCTAAAGTTACCACAGTGGCATCAGTGGCTTGAAGTGACATGAGTTTGGCCAAAGCAGCAGAGGTTTTACTCTAAGAAGGAAAACAAATCTGTCATAAATACATATCTAGTGTATAAGGTTATGCCATCATTTATGAAGAAAATGATATAGAAAAACACAAATATATTTTGAAATGTTAAACAGTGTGTGTGTGCAATTTTTTTCTTTATGTTAGGAAACAGTCCCAGATTCTGAGGCGTTCTGTGAAAATGAACTACCCTCTCTGGTATAAAGTGACACTAAGGTCATAAGTAACATAGGTAAGTGGCCTACATCAGGTTTAAAAAAGGTTTGGTCTGTTTATATGTGAAGATGCACATTGTAAATGTTTGTTATTCACTGCCTGACCAAAAAAAAGGTCACCACCTAGATTTAACTGAGCAAATAGGCAAGAGCCTCCCATTGAATAACTGCTGCATGGATCAAAATGCTTCTGGACAGAAAAAACATTGCGTTGACCTTATTGTGTCCTAATGTCTTATTTGCAGATGAAGATTAGAAGAGCACCAAGATTGAATTTCCCCTAGGGGATTAATAAAGTGTTTTTTGATTTTGATTTTTTTTTTTTGATGTGACAATACACATGCCTTTGCAAGGTGCTCGAGCCATCGTCCCAGTGCAATGAAGACAAACAACATTGGCGGCGTATCGAAAAAGGTGAGAGGACTCTGGCTGGCCTTCTCAGCCATGGCTACGATGAGCACCACACAGGAGTAGATGTAGGCAATAGAAGTGGCTAACACAATCAACACATCCATGTTGGCTGTACGGTGTTTTAATGAGCGGTATGCCTGGATGTAGAAGTAATGCCCTCCAAAGATCTGAAAAAAAACAACAACCAAGTCTTATTCAGTTTGTTACACAAGAGAGAATCCATTTACAAAACTGTGTTGAAATATTCTGTAACCTGCACAGGTGTACATAGTATGAAAAAGACCAGGTTAAGCCATGACAGGCCTGGGATCAGGTTTTGTTCCAATGGCATGGAACCTTCATGGTCCTTGTGCTGACTGTCCATCACTATCATGTAGATCATTAGGCCCATAACTGGAATACCGAAAATGAGGCTGGTCAGAAAGGAGTTCCTCCACCTGGAAAAGTTACACATTACAATCAATCAATGGAGATAAAGGGAAAGATTTGTTTACTTTATTGTCAGTATGTTTGTAAGTATGATCTTAATATCTATCTTAATAAAATATAAATGGCTATGTACGTTAAGCTTGTTTACATTGAATATTTCAAATAAACGTTATTAGACATATAAATGATGCCGTGAATGTAAACTAAGCAAAGATATTTATAGAGCAGGCTCCCTATGTTCAATATGTAAATGTACAACTACAGGATAACAATTGTAATAATCTGTACAATCAGGGGGATGTATTGGGGGGTTATTACATTTATGGGGTCAGTGGGGGGGCAGAGTTAAGAGACAGCAGTTCTGCAGGAGAAAAACGGTTCTGCACCCAAGCACCTTGATTTCTGCTCACTTTTACTTTGAAATTTTTACGTTTTCACCACATACTGTTTTTCTCATTGAAATGGTTTAAGAGTCCGCCTACAAGTGAACTCCCATCTGAGAGGTTCACTGCAAAATGAGAGGTCAGTTGCTCGTAACCATCCTGTACTATGAACATATATTTCTGTCTAATCATACAACAGCTTTGATCAGATACTTGCTGTTTGATTTCTTCGGTGTGATCGAGATTGTTCTTAACGCCTTCTTTTACCAAACTGGCCTCAAACCCAAGATCCTGTGAAGACAATATTTGCAGATAGAATGAAAGTATGACAGTATTATTGCATGAATGATATAATACTAACAAATACCTGAATGATTTTTATTATATCTCGAGCACCAATCACTTCAGGATCAAACTGGATCTGAGCTTTTTTGGTTGCCAGAGCAACCGAGGCCCTGAGGACCCCTTTTGTTGCAGTGAGCTTGGATTCAATGGTGTGGACGCATGATGCACACGTCATACCCGTAATCTACAGAGACAATAAAGGACTGTATAAGAGTTTTAAACACAGTTTCAACATGTTGTATCTCCACTTACAGTAAGGTCTAGCTTTCCATTTGTTACGGTATTGTCTTCTATGAGTGTGGCCCCGAAGCCTAAATCTTCAATGAGACGTTTTATTGCCGTAGTATCAATAACATCTGAATTATATTTCACTTCTGCTTTACCAGCCATGAGTGAAACCAAAACTGTGAGGATTCCTGCAAAACAAACAATACAATTGTGCACAATACAATTCTTTTTAATAGTTTACACATTGAGAGTGGGATTCTCATGATAGATAAATTGTGCAAAAGTGTGACTTTTTGTTTGTCAAAGCATTCCCAAATTAAAAAAAAAAATGCTGATTGACTCTTAAAGGCAGCTATGGTTTGTTGACTTCATATTCTGTTTGCATTTCAGAAAGACTGATCTAATTATGTAGATTTACTTAAAGAAAAAGCCTATTAAATATATTGCACTGTCCACAAATGAAAACCTCTACATCTTTTCTTCGAAATTTAAAGAGTGACTCCCTCAAATATAGAAATGTACTTTTTTCTCCTGTTTATTGCAGCACCAGGATTTATTCACTTCATTTTAGATGTTACCCAAACTAAACAGTGCCATTCTGAACCATACTCAGTAGAAATGGAGCACGTACCTGTATGGAGTTCTATCTGGGAATCTCTAAGCTCTCTCACCTTTGTGTTTGAGCAGCTGCCTCTCAATGTTGGCCACACAAGAAGCGCAGGTCATTCCGGCTATAGCAACGAAGCACTTCTGTACATTCCCCTCGGGAGAGACGGGATGGCAGCCCACACTGGGGCTCAGTGATCCATTGGTATTACTGACACCTGCCTTATGAGGGGGCTGCCAGGGAAACAGGGCGTCAGTTCTGGGCTCATAAACAGGGAGGGTCTGTGCAGGTTCTGGAAAAAAGATTGAATTAAAGAACGATTTTATGATGTATTATTCAACTCATCCATTGCATATGAGCAGATATTTTATACAAGAAAAATGAAAAGTTTGGATTCTGATGAAAATGAAAACTGCTAGAGAAAGGAATCGTCCCATAATTAGAAGTCAGAGGAAAATCCACTTCTTGGTGAGTAGTTTTTGTCTTTGTAAGTCCGACAATAGTAAGAGCTCTTCATCCAGTACTGGAGAGCGTACTTGTCTGGTTTCCATAGTGACCCCAGGTAATGAAAAAATATATTATACTTAATGGTACATTCATGTGGTCCTCGAGAACACATTTTTTTCTGATTTTGAAACATGTCCCTGAACGCCTGCTCAAGTCGGAACAACAGCTCGGAAACTCGGGATTTTCTGGTTTGCCTGGAATTCTGTGTTGACATTATTTGCGTCATCAAAATGGCGGAAGAAAGCAAACATTTAGTAATATGCCATTTAAAAACATTACATAACAACTGTTTTGCACATTTATTCGATACTATGATCCTTATTTATTTATTTACAACGTTTTTAGTGGTTTCAGCATAGCCTTGTTATTTTAACAAACTTTTTATTTTCTGAATACCTTTTCTTGAACTGCTAATAATTATCACCAGGAATGTATTAACTCATTTAAAAATATCATTAGCACAATGTTGTCTTAACGTCCATCTCCCTTGTTGTTGTTTTTAACTGAGTTTCTGAGGACCACATGAATGCACCATTAGTATACAGGAGTTTCCCTCTGAACTTCAGCTGAGAATCAGATTTTAAGATTTTAAGACAGTGTAAATAGGCCAAATTGATGTTTATCTATCTATTATTTATAAAGCATCTAGGAAAATGTGTTTTAAATTGTAATAAAATGACTCTACATTAATGTGTTTTTGCTCCTACACAACCACAACGATATTACTTTCAGCCATAATGAGACTTTTAGTGGTTTTCCCTGTAGACACACTGTACTTTTGTGTTTCTGGTCATGACATGTGCCACTCCCAGTAGTCTTTCAAACAAACATATGTCTGTGTCGTGGCCCACCTTTGAGAGATGCTTCAAAACCCATGTCCTCGATGGCTGCTCTGAGCCGCTCTGCTTCCGTGACTCTAGGATTAAATGTTACCGTTCCCTTTTGCTCCTTCAGTGACACGCTGATGGAATTCACCCCTGTCACCTGAGAGATCCTGCCTTCAATGGACTCCACACAAGAGTTGCAAGTCATGCCTGTGATCCAAACTGCCACAGTCACTGGGTCTTCACCGTGGTAGTCTGAGTGTCCGTCCATCAAAGCGGCATCAAAGCCTAAATCCTCAATCTTGTCTTTTAGCTCCTGTTGTGTCATCAAATGGGACTGGAATACAATCAGTGCAGAAGAAGTCTGAAGGGACACCTCAATGTGTGAAACTCCTTGAAGGGAGCCCACGTTAGCTTCGATGGTCTGTACGCAGGACCGGCAGTGCATGCCGTCCACTCTGATCCGCACCGCTGACTCAGCACTGTGGCCCATGTTGTGCAGCTGCAAGCCGATCTCTTTGCCGGTGGTGACCGAGGTATCGTACTCCACTTCGATCGAGCGGCCGCTTAGAGACGCGCTGGCCGAGAGCACGCCGCGCAGCCCCGACACTCTGCTCTGAGCGGCCTGCAGCTGACGCTCAGATGCCACCGTCGAGAGTCTGAAGGTAGCTCTGCAAGACAAAGATGGAGGGCACGGCTCGCCTTCACCGCCATCTTCATAGGCCAAGTTGTCAAAGCCTTGTTTCCCCACTTCTGAGTCAATCTCCTGAAAAGAAAGGGATAAATGAGTTTTATCCATTGTATGTGAAATATTAAAGACACATCTACAGCAATTCTGCTAAACAGGAAATGAAAATAAAAATGCACTGGTACAAAGACAGTTCAACCCACAGTCTGTCCTACTTTATACTATATCTGCCAATCGGTGCAAATTATACCAACCCACAGTATTTTGGTTTGTATTCAGGCAGTGTTTCCCACAGACTTGCAGTAGATCTATAGAGGCAGAAAGTACTTCAGAGTTGTTACAGAAGTGCTTACATTTCCTGAACTGGTGTTACATATCGATAAATGCACGCTGTGGGTAATTTCAGCTGACTTTGTGTTCAAGCAGCTTCTGTGGTTGTATCTGGAATGGTATAAGTCTTCGCTCGCTAATATTTTGCCGCAAAACATGAAGCAAAGCGAAAAAGTTATTTCAGTGCTCTGACCACGTTTTGGATTTAGCGACGTGGCTATTTTTGACATCGTCCAAAATGACACTTTTATTTATCTCCTTGTTCATTCAACTTTTTACAGAGTATTTATAATTTTCTTCCAAAAAATCACTCCAGTCATCACCGAAGCCAGCTTAACAATAACAATGTCCCATCAAATATAATTCTCTTGGTTCAAGTTGGTATTTCACCGTCCATTTAGTGGTAAAAGTGTATTGTTTCAAAGACATCTCCACAAATCACATCTGGAGCACTAGTATCTGTAGTAGCATCAGTGTTTTGGATACGATCTTTCGGTATCAGTTAACTTCAATTATTTTGGAAGAATCATTTGGTCAGGGCGGTAACTGGGTGTGTTTTAGTGTGTTTTCACTCCATAAAAACAGTGTGCAAGTGGCTCAGTAGGTAGAACACGGCGTCCCGTAACCTGAAGGTCTGAAGGTTGGCGGTTCGATTCCTGCTCTCTCCTGTTCATACTGTCATTGTATCCTTGGGCAAGACAATACACCCACTTTGCCTCCACTGTCTGTAGCCAGTGTGAGTATGTTTGTTGGTGGTCAGAGAGGCCATAAGCACAAAATGGCTGCATCTCCGTCAGTCAGCCTCAGGGCAGCTGTGGCTACAGAGGTAGGTAGGTAGTTTACCACCACCAGTGTGTGACTGTGGAGTGAATAATTAATGGACCCAACTGGGAAGCTTTTTGAGTGACTTGACAAAAAAAAAGCACTGTATAAATCTACTTCATAAAACAATGAACAAAACAATTTGTGTGACTGACATCTATGTACAGTCAATAAATTACAAGCACAGCGCACGGTTTGTTTTGTGATTGGTCAAAGCGGGACAGGCAGAAGAGAGGCTGTTCAAAATCGGGGCAAATTAAGGTTTTTATGAATATCCACCAGAATAGGGGACAAAGACTTAAGAACTGATATGTTGATGTATTTCTGGGCTACACCACTTGCATTTATATAAACTTTAAGTTCATTCAATTTGACTCACTGCACATTCAAACGACTAAATGTAATCAAATATAATGATGATTCTTTCTCCACTGATTCTGTCTCATCCATCGGCCCCAGCTGGACAAGCCCATGTTGGCATTTTGGGGAAAAAAAAAAAAAATCACATGACTCGTCCTTCACATAAGCATTTCAGCATGACTCTGCTTAAAGTCAGTGATCAGTGGCACAACACAGAGCTGGGAGCTAGGAAAGAAGACATTTTATTTTGACTCACAGGTGTCAAGGCTCAATCTTACCGTTGCTCAGTATGACAATAATATGAATTCTAATGAGAAAAAAAGTACTGAGAAGCAATACACAAGCCCACAGCGTGTATTGTGGGTCGAGTTGATCATTCATGAATTAAAACTGAAAAAAATCTGTAATAACTACTGTAATAACTCTGTAATAAATAAGAAAAATAATAAAATAAGCTTTATAGGCATTAATACAAAATATAATAATATTTAATGTATAACGTGATAAAATTGTATAAATACATGTAAAACTACGGACCAATTAGACATTAGGCATTAGACATGATAAGGGCATAAAATAGTAATATATAAGTATGTAGTTTTCTTAGTATTAAATCTCATCTTTCAGGTCTACAAACTACAAAAAAAAAAAAAATTCCAGCTCTCATTTGATAAAAAAGAGAAGAAGCGTACCTGCATCGTTGGTCTGAACCCACACACTGCTGTTTCTTTTTTGTTGAAGGTAAAACCTGCTCTGTTGCTATTAGCGCTCTCATCGATCAGTGGCTTTATGAAATAAATGAAACGCATATTTTTACATTTACCAAGACTACAAGAGGATGTAATATTTCACTCAAGGAAGTGAAAAAGGCTGACCTTCCTCTGTGGTAAAGGCTCATATGGAAACAACAGTAACATTTCCATAATTTCTGTATTCTGGTAAGTGATATGAAAGTTTTTGACACAGGAATAGGGGAAATATGTATTTTTTGAAAGAGAAGGACACAACAAAATACGCGCAAACCACACGTGTCAAACTCAAGGCCCGGGGACCAAATGCAATGTTTTATGTGGCCCTTCAATACATTTAGTAAGATTTTTCTGGCACTAGGTTTTAACTAGATTTGAACATGTTTTAGATGGATTAGTTTTTTTCCTACAAAAAAAAAAAAAGTTCAAATCCATCCAAAACCTGTTGAAATCCAATTAAAACCTGTAATAATCCAACTAAAACTTGCTCAAATCGATCTAAAACCTGTTATAATCCAACTAAAACTTGTTGAAATCCAAATAAAACCCATTCAAATCCATCTAAAATCAGTTCAAATCTAATTAAAACTTGCTCAAATCCAACTAAAACATGTTTAAATGCATCTAAAACCAATTTCCATAAACGGAGGAAATTAAAGTTAAAAATGACTCATGTTCGACTCAAATGAAAATGAAATCTCACATTTTAAATGTAATAAAAGCTTCCAAATGTCACCATATTCAGCCCCTGAAAGAATTCTTATTAACAATTGCAGCCCCTCACCACTGGTCTACACGGTTTGCCAACATTGTATCAGGGCCTGGAAAATCCTAGTGTCATCTCTGGATAGGTCTAAATAACCAGTGTCTTATTCATAATTTAAAGGAATTAGTACAAATCTAAATATACATTTTTTTACAGTTTATCTTTAGTTTAAGTTTTTTCTTCTTTCTGCGAAACACTGAATGGATTAAGTTCACAACTGATTCAGATAAACTCTCTCTAAGAAACTGAAAACCCTCTTTCCAGGTTTAACATTCTCTGAGTTTGGACTAAACCCGCTTTTTGACGCAGGCCCTGGGTTAGGTTAAGTTTTGACTTGGTTATCTCTTTTTTGGCTTAGTTTATAACAGACTAATGTCCAAAGTCAGGTCTGGGGGCCAATCGTGGCACAAGGTGAGATTTTATGTGGCCCTCAGCTTCTGTGATAAAATGTATAGTTTATGGCTTTATACAAACAGGTTCAATACACAACCTGTTGAAATACAACTAAAATCTGAACAGATCAAAGTAAAACCTGTAAAATCCAGCCAAAACCTGGTCCAATACAACTAAAATCTGTTCACATCCAACTAAAATCTGCTCAAATTTAACTAAAACCTGAACAAATCCCTCCAAAACCTGTTCAAATACAACTCAACCCTCTTCAAATGCAACTAAACCCTGGTTAAATCCAACTAAAACCTGTAAAATCCAGCCAAAACCTGGTCCAATCCAACTAAACCTGTTCACATCCAACTAAAATCTGCTCAAATTGAACTAAAACCTCAACAAATCCATCCAAAACCTGTTCAAACATAACTCAACCCTCTTCAAATCCAACTAAACCCAGGTTAAATCCAACTAAAACCTGGTCATATCCATCTATAATCTGTTCAAATCCAACTAAAACCTGTTCAAATCCATCTATAACTTGGACATGTGGAAAAGGAAGAAAACCAGAAGAGACTGGCGCCCTTGGAAATGTTCCTCTCATCAAATGTGGCCCTCTTTGCAAAAACTTTGGGCACCCCTCGTTTTGAAGCTGTTTATATTAACCCTGGACACAGTTCCAAATGAACTGAGGTGAACCCGTGTGAGCCCCGGTACATTACCCGGTGAAAGCTGCTGCTGACCGCGGACTTCACCTCAATCTCAGCCGCACACTGCGCCGCCTTGTCCCTGAAGTGGACGCTGCAGGTGTAGTCCGGTTTACATCCACACTCCACCATACATATCTCCTCCCCAGTCCCGTGTAGCGCCTTGGAGCCATGCTTAGACGGACTCTGAGGTGACTTCAGTGAGAACATGTTTCGAAAAGTGCCGTTTAAGTCGTCGCTTATCTGCTCCTATCAAAGCCGTGGGGTAAAAGTCCGCCAGTGCGTGCGTCGGAGATAAGAGGGGCGCGCTGCCGTAACGTCATTTTAGGCGCCGAGCGTAACTTTACAGTGGGTTTTGATTAAAAGGGATTCACTAACACCGGGTGGGCAATGCCTTCAGTCACATGACCCTGCACAGAGCACTCCAGGAAACTGAACAAGTGAATACAATCCAGTCATGATTGATTCAGGTCAAAATTTGGGAAATATTTTGCAGTTTGAGAGCCATAATGTAAATAAAAAAGGCCTCCAAGCATCCATTCAAACTATTAAAACTTGTGTAGTTTTAGTTAGCTCCAATAGTTGGAATGGTTCAAATCCGAGCACTTTTCAAGCACTTTACTGCAAAAAATTACATGTTGACATATGTATATCAAATGTAGTTTTTCTCATTTAAATCCATAGTGGCATAAAAAAGCCTTGGTTTAAATTGTTGAGTACTAAAAAAAGATGTTAACACAAGGGCTGTTGTTTTCTTTACGTGCAAAATGCAGAAGAAAGAAGAAGAAGAAAATTACTCAGAGAGATTATGAGTTATTAAGGCAACACAATCAGAATTTTAAGCACTTTCAAGCACTTGATCCAAAATTCAGGGACTTTTACAACCTTGAAAACACTAGATTCAAATTCAAGCTATTAGCTAAGCTACCTATTTAGCAGTTTAAAACCTTTAACTGGTAACTCTAAACAAATAAGAAACACTCTTTCAACACTGGAATACTGAAAATCTCTTTATCGTAGCTGGTCTGCAAAAACTGACTCTTTAAGTTCACAAAAAATTTATTAGCTCTTCTCAATACTGGAACATACAAATAGGAAATTTGTGTGCGGAAAGGTGTCAACGCAAACAGACAGTAAAAAACACAAAGGAATGTTTGTGACAGTGAAAAAAATAAAAATCAAAGAAATGTCGATCGGTTCCTGTTGGATTCTGTACTACCGCACTGCAAAAACATCCATCTTTGGTCTGTTGAGTCTTACGATAAAAGAGAGCGAGATGAACATTTCTCTCTTAAAAGTGAATGTCAAGGCACTCAGAGACATCTAGTAACAAAAACGCTATATTACTGTATTGTAAATGCCAGATCAGATAAAAACTAGACGAGTCCGACTAACTAAAATCCGATCTGCTTAAGACCAAACAGGAGATTGCTCAAATGGACCTTTTTGCAGTGTGTATCTGGTTCATAAAAATGTCCTAAGTCAGGTCCGGTCAGCGTTGCCGATCCCAGCGCCAGATGGATGCGTCGTCGCACACAGCTATCAAGATGCTGCTGTCCCGACTGAAGCTGGTCTGTCTGATGGCTGAGGTGCATTTGGGGAGGGCCAGTGTGGTGCACCTAACAGAGAAACACAGATCAGTACCGTCTCACCGGGAATGTTTTACTAATACAATCGTGGATCTCAAAAAACCTGGAGCAGGAAAAGAACTTAGAAACTCTTGCACATCCTGCTTTTTTAAATGTGCTGCAATCTTGACAAATGTGATGGGACATACACAGCTGGATTTTAAGGATGATATGCATTTCTATGACAGTAAATGAAGCAAAGCCTTACCAAGTTGCAGTTTGCGCTCAGGAGATAGGCAGATCAACTGGCTTATAATAATAAAACGGTTCTATTTCAAATCCTCTTCTTTGTCATGAGTTACATGTGCATGAAGATAATTGAGGTCAACCACGGATGAGGCTAATCTGTCCGAGAAACATCGCTTGCCGGTTCAACATTTCCAAAGAAAAGACACATGTGAAACCCCTTCTAGTTCCTGGGTGTCAATTTACCAAGTATGACAAACACACTGAGCCAAGAATCTGGGGCTTATTTTACAGCCTGGCACAGCACATTTGATTTTAAAATCTAAAAGAAGTCTGGGCTTGCTATAGAAACCAAATTAACACACACATACAAAGTTCCCGCAGTGTCTTCTTCTACTCTTTCTCTTCATTTTAGGATTCAAGATGCTGCCATGTCCTTTTTTTTTGTCTTTTCACATCCAGACTCAAATCCTATATATTTTATTATTGTGTAATGGCGTCGGTTCCCTCTTTTTCTGTGTGTAAAGCAACATCGCAACACACCATTCCATTCGTTTGTTTAAAACACAAGTTGTGTAGTGGATAATGGATGACGTACTTGGCTTTATGTGGGTCTTCCA
>JAWCTZ010000408.1:22500-43015 GCA_036850595.1 Rhyacichthys aspro | reverse complement strand
TTTTTGGATATTTTGGAATAGGTTTAATTGAAAACACATCAACTGTTCTTACCATTTGTCCAAGAATTGATTTTCACTACAATTTAATGATGATGATGTCAAAGTCAGTGGTGAACGTGGCAGTCAAATGTAGTGTTTTGTTTGTCACTGGTGCACAGAGCCATTCAAATAAAGTCTTAAGACGCAGACAGTGGTGGAGGTAATACTCAGTTTCTCGCTTGTAAAAGTACAGATAAAGAGGGGGGAAAGTACAAATATCACATTAAACGGGTTACTGAAGTGAAAGTATTAAAGTTCTTGCTTTTTTAAATGCCTTTAAAGGAGCTATGTGTAAGATTTTAAGAATAAATAAGGCTTTTATTTGCCCAGTAAAGTCAGCCTGTCAATGCTGTGATGAGAGTGATGACATTTTAGTATCCAACTTTGGTTGCCTCCATAAGCCTGTAGCCTCATTTCATTGAGTATTCGGGTCGGATTTCGCGAAATCTAGGCGGATGTGACGCCGGCGCGGTTCTCCTCTCCTTGGTCTTGGACTTTCCTGCGCGGCGGCCATGACAGTCAGCGGCATTAGTTCGCGTTAGTTTTGAGATGGACTCTGCAGACACAAAAAACCCCAAACGGCCTCCAGCACAGCAACACAGCACAACCCAGAAACCAGACAAACTACACGCAAAACTAAGAACGTTATCGAGCGAGGCCCGCAGACCCAAAGGGGTGTGACCGGTGCCGGAGGAAGACGAGCCAGAGTCGGTCAGAGAGCGAAGAACTGCTCTGGGGATAAAACAGACCCAGAATTGGCTTTCTCTTTCATTCAGAAGGTAAGACATCATCACTGACCATGTAAAATATCTTGTGATGCTTTGTTATCAGTTGTCTAATGCTAAATAACAATAGCATGCTTCCGAAACGGGGATGCTAACTAGCTAACAGCAACTCTCTAAATAAGTTTGTGTTTTGAATGGATTAAATACCTTCAGACCGTAACTTCGTTATGATCCTGACTCCTGAGGCTTATGAATCTGATAAATGTGCAGTCCTAGCTTTTCTTACTTATCGGCTGTCTTCACTCAGCAGCTAATGCTAACTCTGTGTGGCATTTTTGAGTTGCATTAACATTGGCTCGTTTGCTAAATAAACACCAGAAAACGCGAGCCATTACACTAACGTTACAACTGTCTGTTAGACCAAATGTAATTGTCATCACAGACGAGCTAAAGGTAACTCTACCACACGTCTTTCACTGGTTACCTCCTTATATCTCATGTCATTATTTACAAGGTCGGACTTTGTTTTAATGAAAATCACATCCGCTTGTCTCGGTTGTAGATACCACAGTACGACACGACACACGTAGAGCGTATATATAAATAAAGTAAACATATGTGGTGGGATTAGCTGTGCTTGTGCATTTATTTGTATGTTAGGTGACTAAATAATCAAATGGTAAGCTTGGTTAGTAACATGGAGGTAATCGATCAATGAAAATGTAGTTATATTTTGTTTATTTGTTAAAATACAGTGGCACTGTCAATAGTAATGTTGTTGTAAATATTGTATTTTCCTGTATTCTAACAATAGGTGAATTGTTTACAGCTATGAGAAAACAACAGTGGAAAACACCAAGAAAAAGAAGACTGGATTGCCACACCATCCTGAATCAATAACTGCAGGATCTGACAGGTAAGTTTGTTTTCAGTTAGTATTTCAGATAAAAAATGAACTCAGATGTGATCATTCCTTTTATCTTAGACTCTAAATTCAATATATTTAGGCTCTGTGCTGAGGTGTACTGCACCACGTCAGTGGTGAGCACGAGTGGGCCCTCAGCAGATCCAGCATGCGCCTCTGGATGTGGGACCAAGAGGTCATGGGCCAGATGACCTCGGGCCCCTGGTCTCCTACTCTGGTTGTGTCTGAACTGGCCCAGACACAACTCTGCAGGACAGGTATGTCAGCCACCTGTCCACAGTCCTTACCTGTCTCCGAAGGAACCGTTATGTTCAGGCTTCATGCACCGGTGGAGAAGACTAGCCTGTTTTTATTATTTACATCATAATATCAAGATGCACTTATCTACAATGCTGTGGACACGTTTGTTACCTGTCAAACTTTATCTGTATTATCTATGTACTGTATGTTATAATAAAGTAAATAAATTAATTAATGTCATGACTGTAAAAATGACACCAATGCTTATTATTCTCTCTTTCTTTAGAACATGACTTCAGCCTCAAAAACAAAGGGCAGCCATAAAAGAGACAGTGCTCAAATACAGCAATTCCTTTACAATAAATATGTGCAGGAAAGAATCTATAAAATATATATTTATTTCTGCCTGTATATAAACACCATATAAGACTTTCAATTAATAAAACAAATGAAAGCATTATTTTTTTAACTCTAGTTTTCTGAAATAAAAACAGCTCCATGTGGTGGGCTGAGTCGCCCTGTTGGATCCTCCTTCAGCATTTGTTTTCTAGATCTGTTGTCATGACTGGGCAGTTCAGGCAGGTGCACCGAGCTGGCTGACCCCACGTGGTTCGGCTGGTCCTGGTGTGGCTCTCTCCGCACATCCACAAAACCCTCTACAGACGAGTTCCATTCATCTGGAGCACTTCATCCCTCTCCGGAGACAGATGCTGCAGTCACTTAGTGATCTCTTCCACAAGAGCTTCAAACTCCAGAGTCCTGAGAAGAGAACAATAAAATAAATGACATATTTGTTCTTTTCTTGAGCTAAATTTCATGTTAGAGGTATTCTGAATGACACCAAGAGTAAAATAAACAAGGATAAGCTGAAATGATACAGTGGGGTTACATTTATGTTGTCTCAACCTAATGCCAGACCAATTAGTAGTGGTACCTAGAAACAAGCAAAACTCCTGTACTTCGTAATATGTATTTTGCTTTTCTCCAGAATAAATAAGAGGTCAGTGAGTGTTGTTTTGGTGCTTGTCACTGATGTTTTACACAAGGTTTAGGAACAGTGCAGCTGTTTAGACATTAGCTGATCGAATAAAAATGAAATGCTCTAATGTCTCGGAAAAATAACAGAAATAGTAAAACATTATGTATCGTATCCCGTCTGATAGAGATAAGTTTACTAACTTTTGCTGTTATTCTGCTGAGACTCCTGTGTAAACACTGCAGGGTCTCGACGGAAACTACGTGAGCTAGTGATAAAGCTAGCTATAGCTAAGCTAACGTTTGTCAACGCTTTTTTGACAAACGTTACATACAGTCGATAATATATCACACATAGTTCACTCTAACTACTGTATTGTGTTGAAAAACACTTTATAAAACATGCTATTGTCAACATCTTGCCTCTGTCTCAAGAGTTCACTCTCTGTCAGTCTCAGAATCAAGTATCGTTTAGAATCAAGTATCGTTTAGTCTCAAAGTTTGTCAAACTTTTAGAAGTGTAACTTCTCTTACGGGGTGCACGGTAGTGGAGTGGTTAGCGCTCCTGCTTCACAGCAAGAAGGTCGTGAGTATGAATCCCGGCCGACCCAAAAAACAGCGTTGGCCGATTGTAGCCAACCCAAAAAACATCAATGTGGTCTTTCAGAAAAACTTTCTGAAAAACTGTGGTCTTTCTGTGAGGAGTCTGCATGTCCTCCCCGTGTCACCGTGGGTTCTCTCCGGGATCTCCGGCTTCCTCCCACCGCCCAAAGTCATGCACTCTAAAAGTGCCCCTAGTGGATGAATGTGAGAGTGTGTGAGTGTGTCTGTCAATGTACGTCTAAGTGTTAGCCCTGCGACGAACTGGCCACTGTCCAGGGTGTACCAAAGCAGCTGGGATAGGCTCCAGCCACCCGCGACAAAGTGGGATAAGCGGTAGAAGATGAATGAATGAACTTCTCTTACCTCCTCCGTAAACATTACTCATTGTTGAGTCTGTAAAAGAGAGTCTGCGTTGACGCTTCCTCAGTCGTGCTCGTACGAACGCGCGCGTGAGAGCGAGCGCGACACTGACTGCAGTTCCTCTAACGGCCACAGGTGTCAGTAACTGGTAGAAATTTATGAAAGTTACACAATGGCCCTTTAAAGTATAAAAGTAAAAAGTCTTTGACTTCAACAACTAATCATAATATTATATTATATATATATTATAAAGCTGATTTATTTTCTTAAAAAAAAGGTTGATTGGATAATAATTCAGAGGGATTATAAACTCATTAATGTCAGAGACTGTTTCCTTGTAACAGAACATGAGTGATGAGTGGTGGCTGAAGATCTGATCAAATCATTATCCTACTGATTAATTCATAGTTTGACAGATCAGAGGGAGATGCTGTGTTCAAACTATAAGGTTAAGGTAAATAGTTATATAGCACGTTAACATTTAATTTAAGGTTTTGTACATTTACAACAATTTACAAATGCATATTTACTTGCGCTTGTAAAGCCGATGTATGAATGTAGTGGAGTAGAAAGTAGAGATATTTGCTCTAAATGTAGTGGAGTAAAAGTAAAAATCTACTTAAATAATGTACAAATACTTGAAAATTGTACTTTACCTTGTATTTTTGTTACTCTCGGCCACTGCACGGAGACCACACATTAAATAAACAAAGAATAGTTTGAAAGTTGCTGATAATGTTTGAGCTGTAAAAAAATATGAAGCCCTAGAAGGTTTTTGGTTGATTCATGATTAAAGTGACATGAAAGAGTGACCTAAATCCGTGTTGTGAAATGGGCTTGGGTGATGGTGCAACCTTAATGGGACAAATTTTTTTTTACTGTTGCATTTAGTTTGACTAGTTTAATCACTAACAGCTTATTGTAACAGGAATCATCTGTAAAAAAAAAAAAAAAAGACGTGACGAAGACCTTAAGACGTGCTCTAGGCTTTATAATTAGGATTTTAATAGATGAGTATGATCTCAGCGATATTTTGGCCAATCACAGCTTACTTCTGGTAAAAAAAAGAGCCCTCCCATTGGTCGACGCTGATGTCAACAACGAAGGACCAAGGAATTAAAAGGATATGGGTGATTACATTGCAAAATACGCTTAACACGCAAAACTGCTCATAAATGTTGGCAGTGTCTTGTCGTTTAACAAGGCGGTAAACTCCAAAGCTAAATGTTCAAAAACTTTGATTTAATATAAAGTTTGAGTATTTTGTAATAAAGTTGTGATTGTCTAGTTTTAACTTATTTTCAAATAAAAGAAGCAAATAGAAGAAAGTTTACTAGGCTGCTGTTGGGGGAGAGTGATGGGACTGAGACAGGGACAGCAAAAACAAAATCGGGTACTTTAGTTTAAAGATGAAGTACAGCCCCAGTAGCACAAAAGGAATGGCTTGGAGGCCTGTGTTTCTTCTGCGAGCACAAGTGTCTCACGAGTTATGTTCCTATATAAGATATGAATCCTATTTGAAGTGAACTTTCAAAACTTAGATTTGTTGACATTCATTGGTAAAAAGATAGGTGTCTAATGATGTGAGAGGCTGAACTTTACATCCCAAAAGCTGTACCAGTTTCTTCTTTGAATATAACTGTTCACACAAGAACAAGACAAGCTTCACTTAGAAAAACTTACAAAGCTAATAGGTTTAGAGGAATAATATCAAACGCTTATTTAGGATGCTTCGTTCACTGGAATGACTTGTTGGTTTGCAAAAAAACGGTACTTTAGGTCACTGCCACAGTATTGGTCAGAAGCAGCAACAGTCTGAGAGAAATCACAATCCTCTGAACAGAACAAGTTGGATTTGTGATGTAAGTAATGCGTTATAACACTTGATTATAAATATTAAATCTATAAAATATTAAGCGTGGTCCAATCAGCATTTCTGAGGCATATCTTGATCACTGAAAGAGTTATTGGCCGAAACCCCTCTCCGGTCACAAAGCCTATTTAATATTCAATTACTGGTTTTCCGCTGCATTCATTAGAATGTGGCAGCCATGACACAAGTCCTGTCCTTGTCTCTATATTTTCCATCAGTAAAAATTCAGCAATTACACAGATTTTCTCAGATATAAAAGTAAAACCTCATTTTACAGATTTAGAACCCATTATGGTGTTATTTACCTCCAGCCACATCTGTGCTGTTTCTGTCTTAGGTTCAGTGAAGGCAGCAATAATCAGCCAATCAGATCATTTGTAGGTTGTTTCTGGGGCTGCAAAACGTTAAAAAGTACACAGTGGAAAATATAGTTATAATATAATTCAATAAGACTCTAGTGTTGATAAAGTTAAAGTTTCTGTGGATTTAAAAAAAAGATGGTTGGTTGTGTTCAGAGTAAAGGTCACAAGTTCCTATGACTCACCTTCAAGTGACAAATGTATAAAAAGAATGACTTAATACTAAACACCAGCCATAACATTAGCGTGGCTGTGATTATCTGAACAAAATATCAAGCATTATACAGTATTTTCTTGCAGAAATAACAAAGTGCATGTATTTTCTATTAAAACAAAGCAAAAGGAAGAAACCACTCCTCTGGATCCTTTTTCCTTCATTTTTCCTTCAGTTTTTATTCTCAAAATATGTTCCCTGTTTACGGCTAGGGCTATATTTATGTGACGAGCCAGTGTATGGTCTCCATTAACATGCTCCTCATGTAAACACTATTATACAAAGCTATGTTTTGCATAGTCAAAAAACACTGTCAGGAGACGTCTTCCTCACCCTCATCATCATCAAGACAAGATAGATCTGAACTCTTGATATCCACAGAAGTTAGAGCTGCCATTACTGCTGCTGCTGCTGCTGCTGCTGCTGCTGCTGCTGCTGAAACAAGGTGAGAGTGCAAAATAGGTGAATTCTTAGTTCTCTGTTCTCAGAATATAGTATGGTAGATTATGGATGAGTTTACATAAACAGCTGTGTTCATAATAATAGCAGTGTGTTTTAAAAAAGTGAGTAAAGCTCAATATCCTTATACCTTCTATTCCAATGGGGTAATTGTCTTGTTTAAACACGCAAGTGTTTTGTTGTATTCAAACTGGTGTGTGATAAATAAACCCAACCCTGGGAGGCATCCCTGGCAGCTCAGGTAGAGTATACACCTAGGACACGGGAGACCTGGGTTCTTGTCTCGGTCGAGTCATTTTGTCCAGTGCCATTACTCACTCTCTTTCACCCTGCTTCCTGTCCAGCTACTGTCAATCTATCGATGAGGACCAAAAAGCCCAAAAAATAATTGTTAAAAAAAAAAAAAAAAACCCCGACAATGTTTCCAATGCTTTTGTGTGTATGAAAATAAAAGATATTAAAAGGATTTTGAGGATTTTTACAAACAGCTATTATTATGAACACAACTGAATATGAAAAGGACTTTTCATAAAAACCCACAGGCTATTTTCTTCTGTTCCTCTCAATATTTGTCTAATCACATTAAAGTATATGTTATTACTCCTTCTGTATTGTCTGCAGGAGCCGTCCTCTGCAACATGATGAAGAACATGCTCATAATGTTGCCTCTGCTCCTTCATTCTCACGTGGAAGCAGTTGGTTTACGTGTGCCAAAATATGTCCACTACAGCAGGCTGCCCATGACATGGCAGACTGCACAGGACAACTGCAGAAGATACCACACTGACCTGGTCACTATCAGAGATGCAGAAGACAACAGGCACTTTTTTACTGACCAAGGGTGGATTGGTTTGTACCGAGACAGTCCCACCTCTGAGTGGAAATGGAGCTTAAGAAATGAATCAGCCAACTTCACCATGTTTAAAGGCAAGTTATTTTCATTTCAACAGTGGGAATTGGACTATTGAGCGCACCTGAATATAAGCTGCACCCACTAAATTTGAAAAAATAAAAACTTTTTTTGTACATACATAGGCCGCACAGAAAGACACAGAAAGATTTTTTTTTAAAATTTTAATTAAATAAATGCTTTTTCCGAAAGTGCCTGTAACACGGCTGGTTAAAAAAATAAAAAATACAGTAGCCTACCGGAAAAGACATTGATCGCTTTCTTCATCTTCCTCCTGTGCACTAAAACCTCTAAAGTCGTCTTCTTCAGTGTCAGAATTGAACAGCGTCAGAATTACTTCGTCACACACTTTCTCAGTCTCTCTTTCGTTGTCGCTCTCAGTGTCTCTTTCGTCTCGAGGCAAATTTGAGAAACTTGAAAGTTGCATCAGGTCCATTTCTTCGTGTGTTTTTCACGATGAGGGTGTGTGCATGAAGCACAAAATCACTGATCTGAAGAATTTTGTGTGAGTGCGTTTGATTTAATTCGAACAGTTTCATTGGTCCACTGTGACCTGTTTGGTAATTTTATTGGTCTGATGTGACGAGGCTAAATGTATTGGCGGCATGAAGCTCGTTAGCCCGTAAAAATCCATAAATTAGCGGCTTATAGTCTGGAAATTACGGTAGTATATTTTCCCCATTTCTCGAACTATGCAAAGGTATGTGAGCCCTGCGACAAACTGGCCACTGTCCAGGGTGTACCCCGTCTAAGGCCCAAAGCTGCTGGGATAGGCTCCAGCCACCCACGACCTCCAACGGGACTAAGCGGTAGAAAAAAACATAAATGAATGCAAAGGTATATGCTGCAAAAAACAAATTTGATGAAAAATGCAAGAGCACAGCACTTTTTTATATGAATGAATGTGAACTCATGCACATTTCTGAAGTCTTTGCTAATTAGCGATGTGCATTGGGTTGGATTGATTTCACTGTTGACAAATACCAACAATGCCAACGATCTAACGTGTCTTGTTTTTTTTTTTGTCTCTGCAGCTGGACTTGTCTCGGATCAAAACTGCGCCTTTAAGAACAAAGATCGCTATGACTGGGAGATTGACGCCTGCGGTGGCTACCATTCATTTCTGTGTTTCGATGAAAGGCTGGTTCTTGTGAAGGAGAAAAAAACATGGGAGGAGGCGCTGGCTCACTGCAGGTCCATGGAGGTGAAGGACCCGACTCGCCGCCACAGCCACACCTTCGACCTGGCCACTCTGCTCACTCCAGACGACCACGACTACGCCCGAGAGATGATACAAGACGCCAAGACTGAACAGGTAGGACGTTTTCTTCAAATTAAATATAGGTTTCAGCTCATCGTCCTGACTTTGTTGGTCTGTCTCGTGTCTGGTAGGTGTGGACCGGCCTGAGATTCTTCGGAGATCAGTGGGAGTGGGTTGGCGGTGAGGAAGTACAATACAATGATATCTGGAAATGTCCGTACTTTTGGCGCTGCGGCACACTGGAGAAGAATAGTTCCCGTCTTCATGACAGAGCCTCATGCAATAATAAATTCAATTTCCTCTGCTACATGAGACCCTAAGGACTTCGACGCCTTCAACGGTTAAAGTCCATTGTGCAAAATAAAACTCCCTGGTCTAACTAGGTTTAAATGCTGTATATACGCCTTTTAAATAATATTCTTTGCATTTGGCTAGCTGAGAAAAATAGACAATTAAAGCTCCATAGAACCCAGTAGAAAGTGTGTAAAGGGGAGTAAGGTAACAGTAAACTGTAATAGGAATCATATGTGAAAAAAAAGAATGTTATCGGTACTTTATTGTCAACAATTTGATGTCAATGTTCTGCCATTATCGGAAGCTTTGGCCAGTCACATGCTCACACTGAAAGGGGTATTGTGTACGATGTTAACAAGGAAGTAATAGCTGATAATGAGAAGTGTCTATTCTAACAATGGCTACATCTGCACACACAAATAAACAGCACCGAAAAGAAAAACATAGCTTTGTATTTGTCCATGAATTGGTGGTTTTGGACTTCCGTGATGAATCACTCGTCGTCCGTGGTCTCAAATAACCCCCGGGACCCCGTCACTGCACTTGTGACCCCCGTGTCAGAGGATATGACATAATACAGCATAGCGAGAGTTCGCGGAATTTGTTTTATTTTGAAATATACAGGATCCACAACGCTGGCCCGGGTCTGACTTCCTGTCTGGCTCGTGTAATTTCTTCAACTTCATGAAAATCCACATGCGGCGTCCGGAAAAAATAGACTCCTTGCGGAAACCTTCCGGAGCTCCGGATCAGGAGACGTGACACACCGCAGCTGGTGTAAATGCTTGCACTGACTACAACGGTTTCTATTCGCCGTTCCGTATCTGTTCAGCAGTCCGTGTAAATTAGGCGTTATACAGAGATGCGGCTTTTCTATTAATTTTTCTTCAGCCTCAGGGGGGCGCTCTAGCAGGAAGTGCAAAAACGAGACAGGCAGCGGTAGTCAGTACAAACAAGAAAGCGCCAGTTTTTATTCTTAGCACATGCATCCCAAGACGTGCAACAGCAAAATACTGTAATATTTTTACCCTCATCCCCTCATAATCAGTGACTTTTCTGTTTTGTTTGATCAGCACTTTTACTGCCGTGTTACGGGCACTGTTCGGAAACAATCAGTTCAGGCATATGAATAAATACTTATGGTACAAAATCTGTCTATGTAAATATCTTATTTCTCAGCCTGGATATCGGCGGCCTAAAATCTGGTTATATGTGACAAAATATATATTTCTTTTAAATTTTAGTGGGTGTGGCTTATATTTAGGTGCGCTCTATAGTCCGGGAAATACGGTAAATCTGTTCGTAAATGTTTCTTGTAAATTTGTTTTGAAGAGGTCAATTTATTTTGACTTTGGTAAAAGTGTTTTTACAAGTTAATTTGTTCAATAAAAGATCAATTTGGGAATGTAAGAATGTTTCATTTTTTTAAATGTGTTTTGTACTTTGTAAATTTGTTTATCACTAAAGTCTTGCCAGAGTCTATTACAAAAGTCCATTATCAGCAGAGTTCAGCTAACTTTGTACGTAAGTCACGTGACTATCAACGACAGAAAACAAACGTGTAGTGTCCAAGACCGTTCACAAATTGAATCACTATATAGTCCTCTATATAGTGCAGCACTATGTAGTGATTGAGGGGTTAGGGGCTAGGGAGGGGATTCGAACACAGCCATTATAACATATATTAATACACTGATCTGTGCCCGTAGGCTAACTCTGACTCTCAACAGGGCTGGTGCCGCATCACACTCATGACCCCTACCTCCCGCAGTACTATGGTTAGTACTTCCTCTGTGAGGACCAATGGGAGTGTCCCTTATTTGAGAGTGAGTATGTGCTTGGCCAAAGCTTCCTGTTTGAGCTGAACTGGTGCAGAGAATTAAAATCATTGATAATAATAACTTACAGCAACTTAACAGCATACTGCAATAGTAATAATCCGTGAATAACCTTAACACATCATCCAAGTTTTTTTAATTAAAGATTAAAGAGATGAGAATGTACCAGAAGCTTTGGACAATCACATCCTTTCTACCATTGTTCTACTTCCCTTATCGACAAGTAACAAAGAAAGTGGTTTTAAAAGGAAAAAAAACTAGAGGAAAGGGACGCACAGGTAAACGTGAATATTGGCAAAGCATCCACACAATGTTTAAAGAGGCAGGGATAAATGCAGGTTTAAGGTAAGCTTTAAATTTCAGTTTAGTGTAATGTATTAACATTGCGGCACAAAATTGGTCTAGTTTTTTACTTTTTACATAAAAGAAGAGCAGGAGAGTGCCCTGGCTGCTGTTGGGGGTGAGTGGTGGCAGTTAAGACAGAGAGAGATAAAATAAAATTGGGAAGTGGCTCTTTAGGGTCTTGTTTTTTCACAGATAATTCCCATTTCAATGTGCTATTAGATAAATTAACAGGTTTTTGTTTAGTTTTTTTCTAAATCCAAGAAAAACTCTCCTGGGGCAGACTGCAGAAGGTTAGTAAAGAAACAGGTCAAGATACTCAACTAAGACTTTAATTTAAGTATTGTTAGTATCTTGGCCTTAGGACGCCTACAGGAGTGGAGACAGGGCCCTGTACAGGCAGGCCAGAAACACACTGACAAAGGAGATCAGAGTGGCCAAGAGGCGCTACTCTGAAAAGCTGAAGGACAATTTCTCAGCTAACGATCCAGCAACAGTGTGGAGAGGCCTGCAGGAGATCACCAACTACAGGAGACGCCCTCCCCCCACTGCTGGAGGTGACAAAGCCCTGGCTGACGACCTCAACAACTTTTACTGCAGACTTGAGAGGGACCACTTCACTCCTGCCCCTCACCCCTCTGCAGCTCCTCTTCCTGCCCTCCTTCCCCCACCACCCACCAACACTGACCCTGGCACCACAGCACTCACCTCACCACCTTCCCCCTCCTGCTGCCCTGACCCACCGACGCTCCGGTTCAGCGAGGGAGAAGTGAGCCGGTTGCTCCTCAGGCTAAAGACAAGAAAAGCTCCGGGCCCGGATGGAGTGTCCCCCTCCTGTCTGCGTGCTTGTGCAGAACAACTGGCTCCCATCTTCACCCAGCTCTTCAACAGATCTCTGGAGCTGGGTGAAGTTCCCTCCTGCTTCAAGCGCTCCACCTTCATCCCAGTACCAAAAAAATCCTCCATCACAGGACTGAATGACTACAGACCCGTCGCTCTGACATCTGTGGTCATGAAGACCTTTGAACGCCTGGTGCTGACCCACCTGAAGTCTCTCACGAGCGACCTGCTAGACCCTCTGCAGTTTGCCTATCGGGCAAACAGATCAGTGGACGATGCAGTCAACATCGGACTGCACTACATCCTGCAGCATCTGGATCGCCCGGGGACCTACGCACGGATCCTCTTTGTAGACTTCAGCTCGGCGTTCAACACCATCATCCCCCACACCCTCTGCTCCAAACTGTCCCAGCTCACTGTGCCACCTGCCCTCTGTAAGTGGATCTACAGCTTTCTCACGAACAGAAGCCAGCAGGTGAGGCTGGGACAGTTCACCTCGGACACTCTGACCACCAACACCGGCACCCCCCAGGGATGTGTCCTCTCTCCACTGCTCTTCTCCCTTTACACCAATGACTGCACCTCCTCTGACTCCTCTGTGAAGCTCCTGAAGTTTGCAGATGACACCACTGTCATTGGTCTCATCCAGAACGGCGACGAGTCTGCTTACTGACGGCAAGTGGATCAGCTGGGGCTCTGGTGCAGTCAGAACAACCTTGAGCTGAACACGCTCAAGACGGTGGAGACACCCCCTGCTCCCCCCTCACAGTCCTCAGCAGCCCTGTATCCACCGTGGAGAGCTTCAGATTCCTGGGCACAACCATCTCACAGGATCTGAAGTGGGAGCAGAACATCAGCTCCATCCTCAAGAAGGCCCAGCAGAGGATGTACTTCCTGCGGCTCTTGAGGAAACATGGTCTCCCCCAGGAGCTGCTGCTGCAGTTCTACAATGCAGTCATTGAGTCTGTCCTCTGCACCTCCATCACAGTGTGGTTCGGAGCTGCCACCAGGCAGGACCAGACTAGACTGCAGCGTACGGTGAGGACTGCTGAGCGCATCATCGGTGCCCCCCTGCCCTCTATCCAGGACTTGTACTCCTCTAGGGCTCGTAAGAGGGCAGGGAACATCATAAAGGACTCCTCTCACCCCGCACATAGACTATTTGAACTGCTCCCATCAGGAAGGCGCCTCAGAGCCCTCCAGACCAGAACCAGTAGACACCGGAACAGCTTCTTCCCCACAGCAGTCACTTGACTTAACAGCACAATATAATTTTGCACTAATATCACTGCATTGATTCCACTTACCTCAACGATCATGCTGCACTCTATTGTATATTGTATATTTGTATTTTTAGTTGTATATAGATTTGTTTTTTTAACTAGAGAGACAACAACTGCCGGAGAAAAATTCCTTGTTTGTATTTGCATACTTGGCAATAAAGATGATTCTGATTCTTTGAATTTGATTTCCATAAGCAAAACTACAATGAGGATTATTTCAATAATGAATCAAACAAATGATCAGTTTGTGTCATTTACTATGGTGCATAACAACCAGCCGTGCTTACAAGGGAAATATGATGAAGTTTGGTGTCAACTAAGCATCGGATGAAATGAACTAGAATTAAGGAAGTCGCCTTCTGTGACCAGAGAGAAACACAACAGAAAATGTTGTGCTTGACTTTTATGGTTTAAGAGTTGATTTTTGATGATTTATCAATATATGGAACTAAAAAATGGATGCATTGCTAGTAATTCATATAAATAGAGACAAATTCTACACTTTCTGTCTTATTTTGCACATTTTTAAAAGTCACAGTGTCTAACAACTTAGCTCTTCTTTACATAAACGATTTAACCAACTGCTGTGATTGGTGCGGTCACCATTGTGGCCGTCAGTACCATCATTATATGGAAATACCCTGGGTCAGTCTGACAGTCTCAAAGTGGACTCCACTGTATTAGAGTCTTTAGAGAAGCTAGGACTTGGTGAGTCAACACAAGATCGTAACAAGACTTTATTTGTAATTTATAATTTATTTATTTACTTTTATTATTATTTATTTATTTATTTTGGCATATGTTCTGATGATCATCTTTAAAAATTCTGTTTAATTGATAGAAGGATTACTCACTGCTTTTCAATAATATCCCCTCCCTTTTCCATCTGTAAACAACATTATATGCATGCATTGGACTGCAATATATTTTCAACATTTAACTCACCCAGGGACGGTGTTGGAACTTGTGCTTCTTCATCAAAGACTGTTAAACGAAGAACTGCATGACAAGATTAGCATACATCTCACTAAAACGGACTAAACTGAATCAAGGTCTAGTCCGTTTGTAGTGTTTAACAGCGTGAGGCGATAGTTCGGACTTTTGGACCCACTGCACATCACAGACAAGTAAACACACAAGGTAGAAACATATGAGTCGTGTTTGTATGGCTCTATTTGCATCGCTATGCTACAGCAGAGGGCTTCCTATGCAGCCGACTATTTCCTAATGAGAGTTATAGGATTTAAAACATGTCTTAAATGGTGCAGACTTTCAGGTGTGAAAACTAAGTGTAAGTGAAGTGTTTTGAGCAAATTGGCAAACACACACTGGTTGTTGTTTTTTTTCTTGTGAGATGCCTTTTAAAAAAAGTAATCTGTTAAAGTCTACTGTAGTTCATGATGCGTTCATGTACTCCTTGGAGGGCACAGTTCTTGAGTTAGGTATGCTATGTATAAATAAATAGATGATTCTGCAGTGTCAGGGTTAATGTTAGCCTCTTGTCTCTTTTTAAGCAAAGGCTGAGTTCTATTAAATACAACATGAATGCAGCATTAGTGTAAGTAAGTGGAGCCTCTAGGCTCTGTATTTCAACTCGGACAAAGATAAGAGTCCAGGTAGACGGCTAAATTGAGCATTAGCATAGTCAGACTAAACTGCATGTAAACCAACTGATGACACTGCTTGTAAATGGGTTTATATGTTACCAATAAATATTGATACACCACATGTATATTTGAATGTTTGTGTAGCTTTACCTTGTTAAAACATCACAATTTTAACATCTACATTTGCTATTAATTTGGCTACATGGAAATTTATGAAATAGAGTTTAACTGGAAAAGAAACAGCGTGTCCTTTAAATTTAGATCGGTCGACGGGGTTTGGAGGAATAGTGTAAGATCTGTTCAACTTATGTTCTTCGTGTGTGTGTGTGTGGGTGTGTGTGTGTGCGTGTATGTGCAGGTGTAGAGGCTACTTCCAACATGAGAAGGACACAGCTCCTCCTGCCTCTGCTCTGTGTAGGAGTAATGGGCTGGCAAAAACTACAATATCATACCACGGCTATGACATGGGCTGATGCTCGGAACCACTGCAGGGAGTACCACACGGACCTAGTCACTATCACAAATCATCAAGACAATATGATCATATACCAGGACAGTTGGCTTGGTTTGTATCGTACATCTGACACCTCTGAATGGAAGTGGTCCAGGGGAGATGTCCCAAACAACTTCAGCTTTGAGTGGGAAAGTAAGAGTAATTAACATGTGTCCCATTAAATATTAGTGTGCCATTACATATAAAGTTGGATAGGACAGGTTACTCAACACTTTTCTTTTCATCAAGACCAAGAAGACAATAAATTTGACCTGTTCTTTATCACAATTTAAAGGGACAAAAGAAATTGTGGATTGAGCACATCAATACAAAGTCCAAAATTAGATTTGGATGGAACGCTAAATATGTGCCACATGAGAAAATGGTGCTTAAATAACAAAATACCCACAAAAATGTTCAATCCTACTTCTCTGGCAGTAGAGCTATATTTGTTGATTAATAAGTCTGTTTGCTTTCTTTATGTAAAAAAAAAGAATGTGAACTTTTAAAGGTGGATTTATAGTAGGGGTGTAACTATAACTTTAACCATTCAGAAACGAAAGGATGTTACAGTGCAAAAACTGCATTCAAATAAAACAAAAGATGAATTGTGTTGTAGATTATATCACGGTGACCAGAGAGCATGTCTTTTGTTTTAAGAGGCGTACATAAATAAGACAAAAAGTTATAGAGTCAGTGGTTAATTTGCTCTATTCAAGTACGTCACACATAAGAAAGTAGATTGTGTCATAATACAGCACGTTGCAGTTGGAAATAACAGTTTCCGAGTGTAAGAGACGGGGGAAAGAAAAAAGAAACATAACATAAACTATATATCAATATAAATTATATCTCTCAAAACACTAACATTCCAAGTTAATATGTTAGGATTTAATGACTTTCTTGAATCCTTTAGGTAGTCCATCAACAAGTGAACACTGTGCATACAAGCAAATCGGTGATGGTGGAAAATGGAGGAGCAAGCCATGCACAGACAGCAAAAAGTTCTATTGTGTTGATGAACCACTAATTCTTGTGAAGGAAGCAAAGACTTGGGAGGAGGCATTAGAGCACTGCAGGTCTATACAGAAGACAGACCAAAGAATCTCCTACGAACTGGCCTCTCTGCTCACTCAAGACGACCACGACACTGCACGACAGTTGATACAGAATGCTGAAACTACTCAGGTAAGAGCAGAGTGTGATTCTGGAGTTTGTGTTCTTGGCTGACTGTAAATGTGTGGTAGGTGTGGACCGGACTCAGGTTTCTGGGAGATCAGTGGACGTGGGTCGATGGAGAGGAGGTCCAGTATGTGGATATAGACAAGTGCCCTAGTGACCAGCGCTGTGGCTTACTGGAGAAGACAGGCACCAGTCTCTACAATCTGTCAACGTGTCAGGAAAAAAACAACTTCTTCTGCTACAAGAGACGTCCAGCAGTGTAGACATCGAAGACATCTTGCATTTTCTGTACTTTTGTGAACTATTTAACATTATAATAGCATGCACGTAGATTTCACAGCTTTGTGCATTTTACTTGACGTAACGTAGATTTAGACAGTTAGGCTGTTGATCTATTTGAATGACAGGTCAGCAAATGCATGTCATGACCAGACCACAAAGCTGAACTGCTCCAGTGCCTGAATGAATATGTAAAATGTGGTGTTTTCTTCAGAGAGCGCAAAATCCAAGGCTTAGAAAATGCAAATGGATTCATGTAGAGGCTGTAATCTGAGTTATTATTATGAGCTATGTGTGAACTGTTTGCAGAGGGAAGATTGAAATGTGAAATCATTTTTGAAAGAGAACATTTGGGACCATACAATCATAATAGGCTGATGTGACGTGGTGACAACTAAGAGCTAAATTTGACTTCTTTTCCTTGTATCTGGTCTATATTTCAGTGAACAGTAGTTTTTGCTGCAGGTGTCTTTCACCAGGTGTGAGCAGTGTGTAGTGACAAACTCAAGAGAGATGACGGACCCATAGGAGGTGGGGAACAGGTCTTGTTGTGGAAGCAGGTGGAGCAGGCCGCTATGTACTGAAGACCACCAAAACTGCCATGATCTAATTTGCCCCATTGTCTGAAAATCAACCAAAAATAGATGAGGAACATTTTGCAATTTAGTTTGGAGGTAAGCATTTTATGTAGCACCCAATCATTGCCACCAGAGGGCAGACTTTCCTAAGGTGTCTTATAAACCTTAGGAAAGTCTTAGGAGACAACAAAAAAGAGAAGCTGTTCCTACACTGACAGACATATTAAAAATGTTCTGCTGCCATCATGCTGGTCTGAAAACGTCGTCCCTCATGCTCCAACCCCGAAGTCACACAGTAACCTGCAAGCTTTCATTGTTTTGTTTTTTCAATAAACCTGAATTTGCCACAACCAACGTTTAGAGCGTACCTTAAACTTGTAGCTTAGAGTAATGCAATCCCACATTTATAATACATGTAAACATTTATTACATACATGTTGTAGTTTAAAGAGGTGAAAATCAGAATGTCTTTATGGTTCACACAGGTTTTTAGCTTACTGTGCTGGTGTAAATGTCTTTTGACTAAAGTCTGAAAACAAATCAGCCAGATGATTTGTATTTTCTTTTGCATAAACCATACATTCTGGTAATGGACCTCTAGCTTGTGCCTGTGACACAGTACCAAGGATACTGAGGGCTTGAAACAAGAACAGAAAAGCAGTCGCTCTTGCAGCTAGGGGCACCTGCAGGATTTTGTCTTTGGGTTTGCACAGAACTCAACCCATCCTTGCCCCACAATTATTATTACTGGGTTGCAGCTTACGTCAATAGATATTGCACTAAACCCTGAATACCAATAATGCTTGAAATAAAATCAAACTACTCCTTTGTTCCTCTCTATGACTCTTTAAGTTGAGTGGTTCTATCTGCTCATTTAAGATAAATGTCTGGGTTTTGAGGCAATACGAAACCCAGACATTTCTAAACAGATTCCTTAAAGGTGCCCAATGTTATAGTATGTTGTAATATAATTGAACCAAATGGAACACAAAAGTCTAAATTATGTTTTCAATAGTGCACATGTTGATAAAATAACATTTGGAAAAAAGTCATGTCAAGCTTTATCGAACCCAGTGGAAGGACTCATTGTAGTCTCATGACAACCTGTTGTGTGGACAAACTGAGCACTCAACATCAATAAGTCAGGATTGAGAAATGCAAGGAGAAGTATGATGGGAGTGTTTATAGACCGCTAATCTTGTCCCAGCACAAATCATGACAGTACTAGGAAACTGGTGTTAGTAGGTGAAGGCACCTAGCTATGAGAAAGCTGAGCGTGTGGAGCACTGAAATTATGGGTCTCAAGAGCGATAAGTCCCGGAGACTACAGCACTAGCAATATTAGCATTAGCAACATAAGGCTAAGCCCTAGCAACGTAAGGCTTACATCTGTTTGCAATTCGTTTAAAATGTAACGAGACAAGAGAAACGGACCACAATGCTAATAAAAATATAGTGAATAGAAAGTTAGTTACCAGTCTAGAAGATAAGCAGCCAGCTCAGAGTCCAGTTTTAGACCAATGCAGTCACATAGTTCTCTCCATCTTTGGAATGCGGTTCCAATATTTATTCGCGTTTTATTTCTTTTATCGTCCCATTTGCGCTTTTCTGGTCTCTTTACTCCTTCTGTTTTCCTTTGTTTATGACGTTTAGCAGTGTATGCAGTAACAGCTAATGCAGGCATAGCTACCTTGCCCTCTGAGACTTCGGCCGTCATGTTGTCTCTGTTTACCAGTTGTGCACGCGCAGACCATGGCAAAGACATTGTACAGCAACAGCCAATGGGGTTCTCTGTTAAGTCCCTGGGCGTCAGTATCAATCAATTATACGACAGTCAGCATTCATTAATGATTGTTACGACCTGGCTCTAGTAGCCGTAACAACAAGGAGACACAGTTTGGAAATACGAAAATAACTGATTTATTAAACCGAAAATAAACTCAGAGTAATCACAAATGCATGGAAATGGCAAATCAGTAGAGTCAGTAGTGTAGAGAGTGCATGGATGTGTGAGTGTGTGGTGCAAGATGTTGAACGGTGTGAAACATAAATACGAAAACAGGACAGCCGCCACTGATGTGGAGCAGTCAGCGCGGGTCGAGAGAAAGCCAGGTTACAGAGTGGAGGGCTTTATACTGCGCCATGGGACTGTAGCCCCCCCCCGCTTTCAAAATATTAGATGATATGCTCTGTCTTTACATTTTCTGGATAAGGTATGAAATGTATTTCTGTCACTCGGTGAGGCAAGCAGTACGCCTGACTCATGGCAGAGGGCGCTTGTGAGCCCATAGATTGCACTACCTACAATCTTCATCGTTCTTGAACTTGTAATTTCAGACTTGAAATTTCCTTTACAATCCACCTTATCAAAATGGAAGATTACATATCCAAACTGAAAAAATCGCAAATCTGGACTTTCGATCAAAGCAAGAGGTAATTACAAAAGGAAGACCAACGCCGGAGCTCAGAGGTTTGCTTCAGACGACGGGAAAGAACGCTCTTTTCAAACAGAGTGGTACACCCGAAAAAACTGGCTTTGTGGATGTCCAACGAGAAAACGCCTTTTCTGCTTTCCCTGTCTTCGATTTTCAACGAGTGACAATGTCTGGACTCAATTTGGATATTGTTACATGAAGAATTTGCCTAGAAGCCTCAGCAAACATGAACAATCATCCATGCACATTCAAGAAAGTAAAGGTAGGACCATAAACTTTTATTATTTCTAGTTAGAAATAGGCTCAATTAAATTTAATTTTGCCCACAAAGGAATTATGTGTAAACATTTGTTAAGACTGCTGATATACAACATAATCACATAAACTTTGTCTAGCGAATA
>JAWCTZ010000408.1:0-17500 GCA_036850595.1 Rhyacichthys aspro | reverse complement strand
TTCACACATTCAAGTTCCATAGACGACTCTAGTTTTCTGCATAGAGTCAGCCTCAGATCATTGTAATAGCCATTATAGCCTACACCTTCCAAACATATTTACTGCTGTGATTGCTTTCTTGTCAATCAACTTAACTTCACATTTCTTTAAATATTATACATAAAGATTCACTTGCATCCATCCATTCAGCTAAATTTAGGCCACCTTTGAATTTTGAGATTCAAGCCTCAAGAAAGAACTGTTGTAAATAAGAATTGCCCGTTTTCAAACTTACACAATACAATGAAGTGGCTTTTAAAGTGTAAGTAGTCTACTGACCTAGAAATTAGATTGGAGTTATACAAAGCTTTTTAAACGTCTGTGCTCATGGGATATTGTTGAAAGGTTAAAACTAAACAGACTAATAGACCTTTTGGAGTATTTTTTATTTTAGGAGAGAACAACCCTTGATTATGATCAAGATTGTTTAGTTAAAAATCAGTTAAAGATATTAGCGTATTCAATATACAGTAGACAGCGCCTAAATACTGAGTCTAGCAATTGAAGGGGCAGAGTTATCAAAACGTCATCCATTTGAAACAACCAATCACAGCCCATACTTTCTAGCATCAACCGAAGCATAGGTCCTTGTAGCTTGTAGCCTTTAGCAGCCAAAATGCTTGTGTATTAAAGCAGACAACTATCAATATCACCAATAACAATAATGATGGATTCGATTTATATAACGAATGTTCTCTACCCACTCACTGACAGTCTGCCATTTGCACGCACCATTTTGTTCATGGAGATTTTACTCTTTATCGGTGGATGTCTTTGTAATAAAAAAAAAACAAAAAACACAAACAACTACTTATTTTCTGACTTTTGGCTACAATACTTTTTTGGATATTTTGGAATAGGTTTAATTGAAAACACATCAACTGTTCTAGTATTTGTCCAAGAATCTGATTTTCACACATTCAAATGATGATGATGTCAAAGTCAGTGGTGAACGTGGCAGTCAAATGTAGTGTTTTGTTTGTCACTGGTGCACAGAGCCATTCAAATAAAGTCTTAAGACGCAGACAGTGGTGGAGGTAATACTCAGTTTCTCTGCTTAAGTAAAAGTACAGATAAAGAGGGGGAAAAGTACAAATATCACATTAAACGTATTACTGAAGTGAAAGTATTAAAGTTCTTGCTTTTAAATGCCTTTAAAGGAGCTATGTGTAAGATTTTAAGAATAAATAAGGCTTTTATTTGCCCAGAAGTCAGCCTGTCAATGCTGTGATGAGAGGGATGACATTTTAAGTATCCAACTTGGTTGCCTCCATAAGCCTGTAGCCTCATTTCATTGAGTCGTATTCGGGACGGATTTCCCGCGAAATCTAGGCGGATGTGACGTCGTGCGCATTCTCCTCTCCTTGGTCTTGGACTTTCCTGCGCGGCGGCCATGACAGTCAGCGGCATTAGTTCGCGTTAGTTTTGAGATGGACTCTGCAGACACAAAAAACCCCGAACGACCTCCAGCACAGCAACACAGCACAACCCAGAAACCAGACAAACTACACGCAAACATTAAAAAAAGAACGTTTTATCGAGCGAGGCCTGCAGACCCAAAGGGGTGTGACCGGCGCCGGAGGAAGACGAGCCAGAGTCGGCCGCGAGAGCGAAGAACTGCTCTGGGGATAAAACAGACCCAGAATCGGCTTTCTTTTCATTCAGAAGGTTAGACATCATCACTGACCATGTAAAATATCTTGTGATGCTTTGTTATCAGTTGTCTAATGCTAAATAACAATAGCATGCTTCCGAAACGGGGATGCTAACTAGCTAACAGCAACTCTCTAAATAAGTTTGTGTTTTGAATGGATTAAATACCTTCAGACCGTAACTTCGTTATGATCCTGACTCCTGAGGCTTATGAATCTGATAAATGTGCAGTCCTAGCTTTTCTTACTTATCGGCTGTCTTCACTCAGCAGCTAATGCTAACTCTGTGTGGCATTTTTGAGTTGCATTAACATTGGCTCGTTTGCTAAATAAACACCAGAAAACGCGAGCCATTACACTAACGTTACAACTGTCTGTTAGACCGAATGTAATTGTCATCACAGACGAGCTAAAGGTAACTCTACCACACGTCTTTCACTGGTTACCTCCTTATATTCATGTCATTATTTACAGGTCTGTTTGTTTTAATGAAAATCACATCCACTTGTCTCGGTTGTGATACACAGCACGACACACAATAGAGCGTATATACAAATAAAGTAAACATATGTGGTGGGATTAGCTGTGCTTGTGCATTTATTTGTATGTTAGGTGACTAATAATCAAATGGTAAGCTGGTTAGTAACATGGAGGTAATCGATCAATGAAAATGTTGTTATATTTTGTTTATTTGTTGAAAATACAGTGGCCCTGTCAATAGTAATGCTGTTGTAAATATTGTATTTTCCTGTATTCTAACAGTAGGTGAATTGTTTACAGCTATGAGAAAACAACAGTGGAAAACACCAAGAAAAAGAAGACTGGATTGCCACACCATCCTGAATCAATAACTGCAGGATCTGACAGGTAAGTTTGTTTTCAGTTAGTATTTCAGATAAAAAATGAACTCAGATGTGATCATTCCTTTTATCTTAGACTCTAAATTCAATATATTTAGGCTCTGTGCTGAGGTGTACTGCACCACGTCAGTGGTGAGCACGAGTGGGCCCTCAGCAGATCCAGCATGCGCCTCTGGATGTGGGACCAAGAGGTCATGGGCCAGATGACCCTCGGGCCCCTGGTCTCCTACCTGGGGTTGTGTCTGAACTGGCCCAGACACAACTCTGCAGAGGACAGGTATGTCAGCCACATGTCCACAGTCCTTACCTGTCTCTCAGAAGGAACCGTTATGTTCAGGTATCATGCACCAGTGGAGAAGACTAGCCTGTTTTGTTATTTACATCATAATATCAATATGCACTTATCTACAATGCTGTGGACATGTTTGTTACCTGTCAAACTTTATCTGTATTATCTATGTACTGTATGTTATAATAAAGTAAATAAATTAATTAATGTCATGACTGTAAAAATGACACCAATGCTTATTATTCTCTCTCTTTCTTTAGAACATGACTTCAGCCTCAAAAACAAAGGGCAGCAATAAAAAGAGACAGTGCTCAAATACAGCAATTCCTTTACAATAAATATGTGCAGGAAAGAATCTATAAAATATATATTTATTTCTGCCTGTATATAAACACCATATAAGACTTTCAATTAATAAAACAAATGAAAGCATTATTTTTTTTAAATCTAGTTTTCTGAAATAAAAACAGCTCCATGTGGTGTGCTGAGTCGCCCTGTTGGATCCTCCTGCAGCATTTGTTTTCTAGATCTGTTGTCATGACTGGGCAGTTCAGGCAGGTGCACCGAGCTGGCTGACCCCTGTTGGGTTCGGCTGGTCCTGGTGTGGCTCACTCCATCCACAAAAAACCCCTCACAGACGAGTTCCATTCATCTGGACCACTTCATCCTTCTCCGGAGACAGATGCTGCAGTCACTGTTAGTGCTCTCCTGCACAAGAGCTTCAAACTCCAGAGTCCTGAGAAGAGAACAATAAAAATAAATGACATATTTGTTCTTTTCTTGAGCTAAATTTCATGTTAGAGGTATTCTGAATGAACCAAGAGTAAAATAAACAAGGATAAGCTGAAATGATACAGTGGGGTTACATTTATGTTGTCTCAACCTACTGCAAGACCAATTTAGTACAGTAGTGGTACCTAGAAACAAGCAAAACTCCTGTACTTGGTAATATGTATTTTGCTTTTCTCCAGAATAAATAAGAGGTCAGTGAGTGTTGTTTTGGTGCTTGTCACTGATGTTTTACACAAGGTTTACGAACAGTGCAGCTGTTTAGACATTAGCTGATCGAATAAAAATGAAATGCTCTAATGTCTCGGAAAAATAACAGAAATAGTAAAACATTATGTATCGTATCCCGTCTGATAGAGATAAGTTTACTAACCTTTGCCGTTATTCTGCTGAGACTCCTGTGTAAACACTGCAGGGTCTCGACGGAAACTACGTGAGCTAGTGATAAAGCTAGCTATAGCTAAGCTAACGTTTGTCAACGCTTTTTTGACAAACGTTACATACAGTCGATAATATATCACACATAGTTCACTCTAACTACTGTATTGTGTTGAAAAACACTTTATAAAACATGCTATTGTCAACATCTTGCCTCTGTCTCAAGAGTTCACTCTCTGTCAGTCTCAAGAATCAAGTATCGTTTAGTCTCAAATAAAGTTTGTCAAACTTTTAGAAGTGTAACTTCTCTTACGGGTGCACGGTAGCGGAGTGGTTAGCGCTCCCGCTTCACAGCAAGATGGTCGTGAGTAAGAATCCCGGCCGACCCAAAAACATCGTTGGCCGATTGTAGCCAACCCAAAAACATCATTGGCCTTCAGAAAACTTTCTGAACTCTGGTCTTTCTGTGAGGAGTCTGCATGTCCTCCCGTGTCACCGTGGGTTCTCTCCGGGATCTCCGGCTTCCTCCCACCGCCCAAAGACATGCAGTAGGTGAAGGACTCTAAAAGTGCCCCTAGTGGATGACTGTGAGAGTGAATGAGTTGTCTGTCAATGTACGTCTAAGTGTTAGCCCTGCGACGAACTGGCCACTGTCCAGGGTGTACCAAAGCAGCTGGGATAGGCTCCAGCCACCCGCGACAAAGTGGGATAAGCGGTAGAAGATGAATGAATGAACTTCTCTTACCTCCTCCGTAAACATTACTCATTGTTGAGTCTGTAAAAGAGAGTCTGCGTTGACGCTTCCTCAGTCGTGCTCGTACGAACGCGCGCGTGAGAGCGAGCGCGACACTGACTGCAGTTCCTCTAACGGCCACAGGTGTCAGTAACTGGTAGAAATTTATGAAAGTTACACAATGGCCCTTTAAAGTATAAAAGTAAAAAGTCTTTGACTCAACTTCAACAATTAATCATTATAAAGCTGATTTATTTTCTTAAAAAAAAGGTTGATTGGATAATAATTCAGAGGGATTATAAACTCATTAATGTCAGAGACTGTTTCCTTGTAACAGAACATGAGTGATGAGTGGTGGCTGAAGATCTGATCAAATCATTATCCTACTGATTAATTCATAGTTTGACAGATCAGAGGGAGATGCTGTGTTCAAACTATAAGGTTAAGGTAAATAGTTATGTAGCACTTTAACATTTAATTTAAGGTTTTGTACATTTACAACAATTTACAAATGAATATTTACTTGCGCTTGTAAAGCCGATGTATGAATGTAGTGGAGTAGAAAGTAGAGATATTTGCTCTAAATGTAGTGGAGTAAAAGTAAAAATCTACTTAAATAATGTACAAATACTTGAAAATTGTACTTTACCTTGTATTTTTGTTACTCTCGGCCACTGCACGGAGACCACACATTAAATAAACAAAGAATAGTTTGAAAGTTGCTGATAATGTTTGAGCTGTAAAAAAATATATGAAGCCCTAGAAGGTTTTTGGTTGATTCATGATTAAAGTGACATGAAAGAGTGACCTAAATCCGTGTTGTGAAATGGGCTTGGGTGATGGTGCAACCTTAATGGGACAAATTTTTTTTTACTGTTGCATTTAGTTTGACTAGTTTAATCACTAACAGCTTATTGTAACAGGAATCATCTGTAAAAAAAAAAAAAAGACGTGACGAAGACCTTAAGACGTGCTCTAGGCTTTATAATTAGGATTGTAATGGATGAGTATGATCACAGCGATATTTTGGCCAATCACAGCTTACTTCTGGTAAAAAAAAGAGCCCTCCCATTGGTCGACGCTGATGTCAACAACGAAGGACCAAGGAATTAAAAGGATATGGGTGATTACATTGCAAAATACGCTTAACACGCAAAACTGCTCATAAATGTTGGCAGTGTCTTGTCGTTTAACAAGGCGGTAAACTCCAAAGCTAAATGTTCAAAAACTTTGATTTAATATAAAGTTTGAGTATTTTGTAATAAAGTTGTGATTGTCTAGTTTTAACTTATTTTCAAATAAAAGAAGCAAATAGAAGAAAGGTTACTAGGCTGCTGTTGGGGGAGAGTGATGGGACTGAGACAGGGACAGCAAAAACAAAATCGGGTACTTCAGTTTAAAGATGAAGTACAGCCCCAGTAGCATTAAAGGAATGGCTCGGAGGCCTGTGTTTCTTCTCACGAGTTATGTTCCTATATAAGATATGAATCCTATTTGAAGTGAACTTTCAAAACTTAGATTTGTTGACATTCATTGGTAAAAAGATAGGTGTCTAATGAGGCTGAACTTTACATCCCAAAAGCTGTACCAGTTTCTTCTTTGAATATAACTGTTCACACAAGAACAAGACAAGCTTCACTTAGAAAAACTTACAACAACAAACAAATCCAGATTTTGAGGTGTTTAGCTCCACCTCTTAGTGACTGTTCCACCATGTTGTAACCAAAGCTAATAGGTTTAGAGGAATAATATCAAACGCTTATTTAGGATGCTTCGTTCACTGGAATGACTTGTTGGTTTGCAAAAAAACGGTACTTTAGGTCACTGCCACAGTATTGGTCAGAAGCAGCAACAGTCTGAGAGAAATCACAATCCTCTGAGCAGAACAAGTTGGATTTGTGATGTAAGTAATGCGTTATAACACTTGATTATACATATTAAATCTATAAAATATTAAGGGTGGTCCAATCAGCATTTCTGAGGCATATCTTGATCACTGAAAGAGTTATTGGCCGATCACCCACCGGTCACAAAGCCTATTTAATATTCAATTACAGGTTTTCCGCTGCATTCATTAGAATGTGGCAGCCATGACACAAGTCCTGTCCTTGTCTCTATATTTTCCATCAGTAAAAATTCAGCAATTACACAGATTTTCTCAGATATAAAAGTAAAACCTCATTTTACAGATTTAGAACCCATTATGGTGTTATTTACCTCCAGCCACATCTGTGCTGTTTCTGTCTTAGGTTCAGTGAAGGCAGCACGGAAATAATCAGCCAATCAGATCATTTGTAGGTTGTTTCTGGGGCTGCAAAACGTTAAAAAGTACACAGTGGAAAATATAGTTATAATATAATTCAATAAGACTCTAGTGCTGATAAAGTTAAAGTTTCTGTGGATTTAAAAAAAAGATGGTTGGTTGTGTTCAGAGTAAAGGTCACAAGTTCCTATGACTCACCTTCAAGTGACAAATGTATAAAAAGAATGACTTAATACTAAATGCCAGCAATAACATTAACATGGCTGTGATTATCTGAACAAAATATCAAGCATTATACAGTATTTTCTTGCAGAAATAACAAAGTGCATGTATTTTCTATTAAAACAAAGCAAAAGGAAGAAACTCTTTGTTCTTTTTTTTGTTTTTCCTTCAGTTTTTATTCTCAAAATATGTTCCCTGTTTACGGCTAGGGCTATATTTACGTGACGAGCCAGTGTATGGTCTCCATTAACATGCTCCTCATGTAAACCTTATTACTACAAAGCTATGTTTTGCATAGTCAAAAAACACTGTCAGGAGACGTCTTCCTCACCCTCATCATCATCAAGACAAGATAGATCTGAACTCTTGATATCCACAGAAGTTAGAGCTGCCATTACTGCTGCTGCTGCTGCTGCTGCTGCTGCTGCTGCTGCTGCTGCTGAAACAAGGTGAGAGTGCAAAATAGCTAATTTCTTAGTTCTCTGTTCTCAGAATATAGTATGGTAGATTATGGATGAGTTTACATAAACAGTTGTGTTCATAATAATAGCAGTGTGTTTTAAAAAAGTGAGTAAAGCTCAAAATCCTTCCAGATCTTCTATTCCAAATCAAAACATGAACAAAAAATGTGTTATTCCTTTACAGTGAAGAAAAGGATTCATTTATTTATTTTACAAACTCAAAAATTTACTGTATAAACTAGAAAATGCTTTAGATTCAGCTTTCCTGTGAATCTGGATCTGGATATTCTTCTGCATTTCTTGGTTTTGCCTCAGAAACAGCATTTTTAATGTCACCCATAAGTTTTCTATTGGATTAAGGTCCATGGATTGTGCTGGACACTCACTCATATCGTCAATCTTGTTGGTCTGGAACCAAGATGCTGCTCACTTACTGCTGTGTTTGGGGTAATTGTCTTGTTTAAACACATTTTCTCTTCAAGACTGACTTCTTCAAGTGTTTTGATGAATTCAAACTGATCCATGATCAGTGTGTGATAAATAAACCCAACCCTGGGAGGCACCCCTGGCAGCTCAGGTAGAGTATACACCTAGGACACGGGAGACCTGGGTTCTTGTCTCGGTCGAGTCATTTGCCCAGGGCCATTACTCACTCTCTTTTGCCCTGCTTCCCGTCCAGCTACTGTCAATCTATCGATGAGGACCAAAAAGCCAAAAACTAATTGTAAAAAAAAAAAAAAACCCTGACAATGTTTCCAATGCTTTTGTGTGTATGAAAATAAAAGATATTAAAAGGATTTTGAGGATTTTTACAAACAGCTATTATTATGGACACAACTGAATATGAAAAGGACTTTTTATAAAAACCCACAGGCTATTTTCTTCTGTTCCTCTCAATAGTTGTCTAATCACATTAAAGTATATGTTATTACTCCTTCTGTATTGTCTACAGGAGCCGTCCTCTGCAACATGATGAAGAACATGCTCATAATGTTGCCTCTGCTCCTTCATTCTCTCGTGGAAGCAGTTGGTTTACGTGTGCCAAAATCTGTCCACTACAGCTGGCTGCCCATGACATGGCAGACTGCACGGGACATCTGCAGAAGATACCACACTGACCTGGTCACTATCAGAGATGCAGAAGACAATAAGCACTTTTTTACTGACCAAGGGTGGATTGGTTTGTACCGAGACAGTCCCACCTCTGAGTGGAAATGGAGCTTAAGAAATGAATCAGCCAACTTCACTATGTTTCCAGGCAAGTTATTTTCATTTCAACAGTGGGAATTGGACTATTGAGCGCACCTGAATATAAACCGCACCCACTAAATTTAAAAATAAAAACTTTTTTTGTACATACATAGGCCGCACAGAAAGACACAGAAAGATTTTTTAAAATTTTAATTAAATAAATGCTTTTTTCCGAAAAGTGCCTGTAACACGGCTGGTTAAAAATAAAAATACAGTAGCCTACCGGAAAAGACATTGATCGCTTTCTTCATCTTCCTCCTGCGCACTAAAACCTCTAAAGTCGTCTTCTTCAGTGTCAGAATTGAACAGCGTCAGAATTACTTCGTCACACACTTTCTCAGTCTCTCTTTCGTTGTCGCTCTCAGTCTCTCTTTCGTCTCGAGGCAAATTTCAGGTCCATTTCAGGTCCATTTCTTCGTGTGTTTTTCATGATGAGGGTGTGTGCATGAAGCACAAAATCACTGATCTGAAGAATTTTGTGTGAGTGCGTTTGATTTAATTCGAACAGTTTCATTGGTCCACTGTGACCTGTTTGGTAATTTCATTGGTCTGATGTGACGAGGCTAAATGTATTGGCGGCATGAAGCTCGTTAGCCCGTAAAAATCCATAAATTAGCGGCTTATAGTCTGGAAATTACGGTAGTATATTTTCCCATTTCTAATATGCAAAGGTATGTGAGCTTGGACGAACTGGCCACTGTCCAGGTGTACCCGTCTAAGGCCCAAAGCTGCTGGGATAGGCTCCAGCCACCCACGACTCCAACGGGACTAAGCGGTAGAAAAAAACATAAATGAATGCAAAGGTATATGCTGCAAAAACAAATTTGATGAAAAAGCAACAGCACAGCACTTTTTATATGAATGAATGTGAACTCATGCAATTTCTGAGTCTTTGCTAATTAGCGATGTGCATTGGGTTGGATTGATTTCACTGTTGACAAATACCAACAATGCCAACGATCTAACGTGTCTTGTTTTTTTTTTTTGTCTCTGCAGCTGGACTTGTCTCGGATCAAAACTGCGCCTTTAAGAACAAAGATCGCTATGACTGGGAGATTGATGACTGCGGTGGCACCCATTCATTTCTGTGTTTCGATGAAAGGCTGGTTCTGTGAAGGAAAAAAACATGGGAGGAGGCGCTGGCTCACTGCAGGTCCATGGAGGTGAAGGACCCGACTCGCCGCCACAGCCACACCTTCGACCTGGCCACTCTGCTCACTCCAGACGACCACAACTACGCCCGAGAGATAATACAAGACGCCAAGACTGAACAGGTAGGACGTTTTCTTCAAATTAAATATAGGTTTCAGCTCATCGTCCTGACTTTGTTGGTCTGTCTCGTGTCTGGTAGGTGTGGACCGGCCTGAGATTCCTCGGAGATCAGTGGGAGTGGGTTGGCGGTGAGGAAGTACAATATAATGATATCTGGAAATGTCCATACACTCACCGCTGCGGCACGCTGGAGAAGAATAGTACCCGTCTTCATGACAGAGCCTTGTGCAGTAATAAATTCAATTTCCTCTGCTACATGAGACCCTAAGGACTTCGACGCCTTCAACGGTTAAAGTCCATTGTGCAAAATAAAACTCACTGGTCTAACTAGGTTTTTAATGCTGTACATACGCCTTTTAAATAATATTCTTTGCATTAGGCTAGCTGAGAAAAATAGACAATTAAAGCTCCATAGAACCCAGTAGAAAGTGTGTAAAGGGGAGTAAGGTAACAGTAAACTGTAATAGGAATCATATGTGAAAAAAAAGAATGTTATCGGTACTTTATTGATGTCAATGTTCTGCCATTATCGGAAGCTTTGGCCAATCACATGCTCACACTGAAAGGGGTATTGTGTACGATGTTAACAAGGAAGTAATAGCTGATAATGAGAAGTGTCTATTCCAACAATGGCTACATCTGCACACACAAATAAACAGCACCAAAAAGAAAAACATAGCTTTGTATTTGTCCATGAATTGGTGGTTTTGGACTTCGTGATGAATCACCTGCAGTTCGTCCGTGGTCTCAAATAACCCCGGGACCCGTCACTGCACTTGTAACCCCGTGTCAGAGGATATGACATAATACAGCATAGCAGAGTTCGCGAATTTGTTTTATTTTGAAATATACAGGATCCACAACGCTGGCCCGGGTCTGACTTCCTGTCTGGCTCGTGTAATTTCTTCAACTTCATGAAAATCCACATGCGGCGTCCGGAAAAAATAGACTCCTTGTGGAAACCTTCCGGGGCTCCGGATCAGGAGACGTAACACACGCAGCTGGTGTAAATGCTTGCACTGACTACAACGGTTTCTATTCCGTATCTGTTCAGCAATCAGTGTAAATTAGGCGTTATACAGAGATGCGGCTTTTCTATTAATTTTTCTTCAGCCCTCAGGGGGGCGCTCTAGCAGGAAGTGCAAAAACGAGACAGCGGTAGTCAGTACAAACAAGAAAGCGCCAGTTTTTATTCTTAGCACATGCAACCCAAGACGCACAACAGCAAAATACTGTAATATTTTTACCCTCATCCCCTCATAATCAGTGACTTTTCTGTTTTGTTTGATCAGCACTTTTACTGTCGTGTTACAGGCACTGTTCGGAAACAATCAGTTCAGGCATATGAATAAACACTTATGGTACAAAATCTTTCTATGTAAATATCTTATTTCTCAGCCTGGATATCGGCGACTTATAATCTGGTTATATGTGACAAAATATATATATCTTTTAAATTTTAGTGGGTGTGGCTTATATTTAGGTGCGCTCTATAGTCCGGGAAATACTGGTAAATCTGTTCGTAAATGTTTCTTGTAAATTTGTTTTGAAGAGGTCAATTTATTTTGACTTTGGTAAAAGTGTTTTTACAAGTTAATTTGTTCAATAAAAGATCAATTTGGGAATGTAAGAATGTTTCATTTTTTTAAATGTGTTTTGTACTTTGTAAATTTGTTTATCACTGTGAGCTGAGGACCAGGGGCGGGGCCGAGAGCATGGATCTACAGCCACAGAAACAACAGAGAATGTAGAGAGACCAGGGCCAGCTCACAAAAAAAGCCTTTTTGGGCTTTTTGTAACACGAAGAAATAATGTTTTAAACCAGGCTTTGGACATAAACAAAAGATAAAAAAAAAAGATTCCTTGGTTCAGGCGTTCTTCAGAATGGGGATGGGGTGGGGTCTCTGTCCTACATTTTGAATGGTTGTTTGTTCAGTATTAACAAAGTAAGAAAGGCCGTCATAAAGGGTTGCCAATGAATGAGCAGTATTCAAGTTGGGTGTGCAGTTTAAAATAAATAAATTCTTCGTTTTCGTTCAAAGGCCAAAACCTCACTTTCACTTCCTGAAATATTCAGGTTTGAGATTTATTAACATTTTGGATTTACCAAGAGCACTGTTGATGTTAAATAATACAACTAATCCTCAAAAGTGCAACTTGCCTAATAATTGTTCGGTGGTTATGGTTATTTCACTAAAGTCTTGCCAGAGTCTATTACAAAAGTCCATTATCAGCAGAGTTCAGCTAACTTTGTCATGAAGTCACGTGACTATCAACGACAGAAAACAAACGTGTAGTGTCCAAGACCGTTCACAAATTGAATCACTATATAGTCCTCTATATAGTGCAGCACTATGTAGTGATTGAGGGGTTAGGGGCTAGGGAGGGGATTCGAACACAGCCATTATAACATATATTAATACACTGATCTGTGCCCGTAGGCTAACTCTGACTCTCAACAGGGCTGGTGCCGCATCACACTCATGACCCCTACCTCCCTTCGTACTATGGTTAGTACTTCCTCTGTGTGGACCAATGGGAGTGTCCCTTATTTGAGAGTGAGTATGTGCTTGGCCAAAGCTTCCTGTTTGAGCTGAACTGGTGCAGAGAATTAAAATCATTGATAATAATAACTTACAGCAACTTAACAGCATACTGCAATAGTAATAATCCGTGAATAACCTTAACACATCATCCAAGTTTTTAATTAAAGATTAAAGAGAGTGAGAATGTACCAGAAGCTTTGGACAATCACATCCTTTCTACCATTGTTCTACTTCCCTTATCGACAAGTAACAAAAAAAGTGGTTTTAAAAGGAAAAAAAAATAGAGGAAAGGGACTTGCAGGTAACGTGAATATTGGCAAAGACATCCACACAATGTTTAAAGAGGCAGGGATAAATGCAGGTTTAAGGTAAGCTTTAAATTTCAGTTTAGTGTAATGTATTAACATTGCGGCACAAAATTGGTCTAGTTTTTACTTTTACAGAAAAGAAGAGCAGGGAGTGCCCTGGCTGCTGTTGGGGGGGAGTGGTGGCAGTTAAGACAGAGAGAGATAAAATAAAATTGGGAAGTGGCTCTTTAAGGTCTTGTTTTTCACAGATAATTCCCATTTCAATGTGCTATTAGATAAATTAACAGGTTTTGTTTAGTTTTTTCTAAATCCAAGAAAAACTCTCCTGGGGCAGACTGCAGAAGGTTAGTAAAGAAAACAGGTCAAGATAACTCAACTAAGACTTTAATTTAAGTATTGTTAGTTATCTTGGCCTTGACGCCTCACAGGAGTGGAGACAGGGCCCTGTGCAGGCAGGCCAGAAACACACTGACAAAGGAGATCATGGCCAAGAGGCGCTACTCTGAAAAGCTGAAGGACAATTTCTCAGCTAACGATCCAGCAACAGTGTGGAGAGGCCTGCAGGAGATCACCAACTACAGGAGACGCCCTCCCCCCACTGCTGGAGGTGACAAAGCCCTGGCTGACTGACCTCAACAACTTTACTGCAGACTTGAGAGGGACCACTTCACACCTGCCCCTCACCCCTCTGCAGCTCCTCTTCCTGCCCTCCTTCCCCCCCCCCACCCCTGCACTGACCCTGGCACCACAGCACTCACCTCACCACCTTCCCCCCCTGCCCCCTGACCCACCGACGCTCCGGTTCAGCGAGGGTGAAGTGAGCCGGTTGCTCCTCAGGCTAAAGACAAGAAAAGCTCCGGGCCCGGATGGAGTGTCCCCCTCCTGTCTGCGTGCCTGTGCAGAACAACTGGCTCCCATCTTCACCCAGCTCTTCAACAGATCTCTGGAGCTGGGTGAGGTTCCTCCTGCTTCAAGCTCCACCTTCATCCCAGTACCAAAGAAATCCTCCATCACAGGACTGAATGACTACAGACCCGTCGCTCTGACATCTGTGGTCATGAAGACCTTTGAACGCCTGGTGCTGACCAACTGAAGTCTCTCAGAGCGACCTGCTAGACCCTCTGCAGTTTGCCTATCGGGCAAACAGATCAGTGGACGATGCAGTCAACATCGGACTGCACTTTACATCCTGCAGCATCTGGATCGCCCGGGGACTTACGCACAGATCCTCTTTGTAGACTTCAGCTCGGCGTTCAACACCATCATCCCCCACACCCTCTGCTCCAAACTGTCCCAGCTCACTGTGCCACCTGCCCTCTGTAAGTGGATCTACAGCTTTCTCACGAACAGAAGCCAGCAGGTGAGTGGCTGGGACAGTTCACCTCAGACACTCTGACCACCAACACCGGCACCCCCCAGGGATGTGTCCTCTCTCCACTGCTCTTCTCCCTTTACACCAATGACTGCACCTCCTCTGACTCCTCTGTGAAGCTCCTGAAGTTTGCAGATGACACCACTGTCATTGGTCTCATCCAGAACCGACGAGTCTGCTTACTGACGGCAAGTGGATCAGCTGGGGCTCTGGTGCAGTCAGAACAACCTTGAGCTGAACATGCTCAAGACGGTGGAGACACCCCCTGCTCTTCCCCCCCTCACAGTCCTCAGCAGCCCTGTATCCACCGTGGAGAGCTTCAGATTCCTGGGCACAACCATCTCACAGGATCTGAAGTGGGAGCAGAACATCAGCTCCATCCTCAAGAAGGCCCAGCAGAGGATGTACTTCCTGCGGCTCTTGAGGAAACATGGTCTTCCCCAGGAGCTGCTGCTGCAGTTCTACAATGCAGTCATTGAGTCTGTCCTCTGCACCTCCATCACAGTGTGGTTCGGAGCTGCCACCAGGACCAGACTAGACTGCAGCGTACGGTGAGGACTGCTGAGCGCATCATCGGTGCCCCCTGCCCTCTATCCAGGACTTGTACTCCTCTAGGGCTCGTAAGAGGGCAGGGAACATCATAAAGGACTCCTCTCACCCCACATAGACTATTTGAACTGCTCCCATCAGGAAGGCGCCTCAGAGCCCTCCAGACCAGAACCAGTAGACACCGGAACAGCTTCTTCCCCACAGCAGTCACTTGACTTAACAGCACATAACGCATATAATTTTGCACTAATATCACTGCATTGATTCCACTTACCTCAACGATCATGCTGCACTCTATTGTATATTGTATATTTGTATTTTTAGTTGTATATAGATTTGTTTTTTTAACTAGAGAGACAACAACTGCCGGAGAAAAATTCCTTGTTTGTATTTGCATACTTGGCAATAAAGATGATTCTGATTCTTTGAATTTGATTTCCATAAGCAAAACTACAATGAGGATTATTTCAATAATGAATCAAACAAATGATCAGTTTGTGTCATTTACTATGGTGCATAACAACCAGCCGTGCTTACAAGGGAAATATGATGAAGTTTGGTGTCAACTAAGCATCGGATGAAATGAACTAGAATTAAGGAAGTCGCCTTCTGTGACCAGAGAGAAACACAACAGAAAATGTTGTGCTTGACTTTTATGGTTTAAGAGTTGATTTTTGATGATTTATCAATATATGGAACTAAAAAATGGATGCATTGCTAGTAATTCATATAAATAGAGACAAATTCTACACTTTCTGTCTTATTTTGCACATTTTTAAAAGTCACAGTGTCTAACAACTTAGCTCTTCTTTACATAAACGATTTAACCAACTGCTGTGATTGGTGCGGTCACCATTGTGGCCGTCAGTACCATCATTGTATGGAAATACCCTGGGTCAGTCTGACAGTCTCAAAGTGGACTCCACTGTATTAGAGTCTTTAGAGAAGCTAGGCCTTGGTGAGTCAACACAAGATCGTAACAAGACTTTATTTGTAATTTATAATTTATTTATTTACTTTTATTATTATTTATTTATTTATTTATTTATTTTGGCATATGTTCTGATAATTATCTTTAAAAATTCTGTTTAATTAATAGAAGTCACTGCTTTTCAATAATATCCCCTCCCTTTTCCATCTGTAAACAACATTATATGCATGCATTGGACTGCAATATATTTTCAACATTTAACTCACCCAGGGACGGTGTTGGGACTTGTGCTTCTTCATCAAAGACTGTTAAATGAAGAACTGCATGACAAGATTAGCACATCTCACTAAAACGGACTAAACTGAATCAAGGTCTAGTCCGTTTGTAGTGTTTAACAGCGTGAGGCGATAGTTCGGACTTTTGGACCCACTGCACATCACAGACAAGTAAACACACAAGGTAGAAACATATGAGTCGTGTTTGTATGGCTCTATTTGCATCGCTATGCTACAGCAGAGGGCTTCCTATGCAGCCGACTATTTCCTAATGAGAGTTATAGGATTTAAAACATGTCTTAAATGGTGCAGACTTTCAGGTGTGAAAACTAAGTGTAAGTGAAGTGTTTTGAGCAAATTGGCAAACACACACTGGTTGTTGTTTTTTTGTCTCTTGTGACATGCCTTTTAAAAAAAGTAATCTGTTAAAGTCTACTGTAGTTCATGATGCGTTCATGTACTCCTTGGAGGGCACAGTTCTTGAGTTAGGTATGCTATGTATAAATAAATAGATGATTCTGCAGTGTCAGGGTTAATGTTAGCCTCTTGTCTCTTTTTAAGCAAAGGCTGAGTTCTATTAAATACAACATGAATGCAGCATTAGTGTAAGTAAGTGGAGCCTCTAGGCTCTGTATTTCAACTCGGACAAAGATAAGAGTCCAGGTAGACGGCTAAATTGAGCATTAGCATAGTCAGACTAAACTGCATGTAAACCAACTGATGACACTGCTTGTAAATGGGTTTATATGTTACCAATAAATATTGATACACCACATGTATATTTGAATGTTTGTGTAGCTTTACCTTGTTAAAACATCACAATTTTAACATCGACATTTGCTATTAATTTGGCTACATGGAAATTTATGAAATAGAGTTTAACTGGAAAAGAAACAGCGTGTCCTTTAAATTTAGATCGGTCGACGGGGTTTGGAGGAATAGTGTAAGATCTGTTCAACTTCTGTTCTTCGTGTGTGTGTGTGTGGGTGCGTGTGTGTGTGTGTGTGTGTGTGTGTGTGCAGGTGTAGAGGCTACCTTCCAACATGAGAAGGACACAGCTCCTCCTGCCTCTGCTCTGTGTAGGAGTAATGGGCTGGCAAAAACTACAATATCATACCACGGCTATGACATGGGCTGATGCTCGGAACCACTGCAGGGAGTACCACACGGATCTAGTCACTATCACAAATCATCAAGACAATATGAACATATACCAGGACAGTTGGCTTGGTTTGTATCGTACATCTGACACCTCTGAATGGAAGTGGTCCAGGGGAGATGTCCCAAACAACTTCAGCTTTGAGTGGGAA
>JAWCTZ010000407.1:0-43048 GCA_036850595.1 Rhyacichthys aspro | reverse complement strand
CCCACCAGCCCTAGACCAGTGGTGGGCAAACCAGTCCGGGGCCACATGCGGCCCGCTTGAGCTGTGTGATGCGCCCGCCTAGCATTTACAAAGTATTTATAATTTAATATAAGACAGCACATATTTGGCCATTTTCCTTAAATGCCTTGTGCTTTGCTAAAGCTACCATCATATCTACATACAGAAAACTTCCATTCACACAAGTTTTTAATATGGAGCAGATAGAGATATTTGACAGAGATTATTGACTGAAGTCCAGTCAGTACCATATGTCTTATTTGCCAACAAATGTGCAAGAAATGATACAGGTTTCTAATGTAATTAATACTAGTAATAATAGTTATTTAATAATAATAGTTTAGTGGTCCGGCCATCTGTCAGATTTTAAATACAGTGTGGCCCTTGAGCCAGAAAGTTTGCCCACCCCTGGTCTAGACACTGTTGGTGGTGAAGGAATGAGGAGGCAAGAGATGCTGATGATGAGAAATGGTCCCCAGCTTAGGTGGAGATGGGGTGGAGGAGGGTTGTGGCATGAGCTGAACAGCTGAAGGACGTAGCAGAGTAGGTGCTTTAAATGTGGGAGGCTTTACAATGATTGGCTGAGACAGGCAGGTGAGGAAGCAGCCGCGAGAGATGAGTGGAGGAGTCTTTCAGGCTGAACGCTTCAGCTTCATTTCATGTCGACACAGGAAAGTGTTCCTGTCAAATGCCGAATAAAAAATCAGTAGAAAAGAACACAAGTGAAAAAACAGAAAAGCTAGTGATCAGCTTTTCTCTTAACAAAAAAACGAAACTGTTAAAAACACGTAGTAGTAGGTCACAGCAGACGATCAGACTTAATTGAACAGGGCATGGAAATCAGACAGTATTGGGTAGATGGAAAAATTACTGAGAATATGTGACTTGTGTGACTTGGTTAACTGGCCTCAGTTTGTTCATTGTACAACCCAACCGTTGAACTACATTTAAAAAAGGCATGCCACTCAAAATAAAAAAATGCAACTCAAAGCAAACTGTCACAGTTCAGGTAGTGCATATATTCATTCCTGTTTATATCGCTGTAAAATACTTTGTTTTTTTCTTGGAAGCCTTTATTTAATATTCTCGCTCTTATTTTGATGGTACTTTTGAAATCAGTAGAATCGTGCCTATCTCACTGACTCAGTACCCTCAGCTGGACAGAAACCTCAAATGTTACTTTCTTGTCCCTGGGACGGGGATTTATTGCAAGAGATTAGTGAGTGAGGCGCTTTATGGCACTCAAATAGTGGGTGAAGAAATAGGCCAATACACTGGACCCTAGCAGAGTAGTATTTGTACAAAATCCACTAAATTGACCCACCGTTTCAGAGGCCTGGATAGTCTCTACATGTCTCCACTGTCGTAACAACACAGAGAATCTGTAGAGGGATCTGCGCCCTCTACCAGCAAGTTACGCAGTGCCTCTTTAATAAAGCTATATAATATAAGAGGGGCTTCATCAATGAGGTTGGAAATGAACAGAAACCTGTCAGACTGTTTACAGAAGTGAAGAAGGGGCCAGTTCAGCGTAGAATACAGGTGACAGTGGTGTGTGCTAAATGTAGCCCCATTCACAAAGTGAATTGCACCATGGTATACAACATCCAGTTTATGGAGGAGGGACTTAGTGGCACACCTTTGGGCAACATCAGTATAATATTGGGACGGCAGTTATTTTAACCAAAAGTAAGTAAGTCAGTAAGTAAAATAAATAATAATTAAATAAATGCTTATTGATAAAGAAAACCTATTCTAGATTTTAGTTTAGTGGGCAGAGTGTTGCATGTTTGAATGAAAGGGAATTATCAAGCCAGATACCAAGGAACTTATAGGAAAAACGTGATCAGTTGCAGGATGAGATTTTCTAATGAGTTTCTAATGAAAATCATGCATTTTGTTTTGTTTGTGTTCAGTGTTGGTGGTCAGAAAAGGTACATTGAATGCTATTGAGACTGGTTTGCAGGAAAAACAAGATAGATAGAGAAATGGTGAGAAACACCTGCAACATGAACAATGTTGTTAACATCATTGCCAACATAAAGGTTGGGCCAAGTATGGATCCCTGGGGTACACTCTTAGAAAGTGGTATCCAAAGGGTCCATCAGCTCTCACATACTGTATACAGCCAGAACAATAGTTTGTGAATTGTGCAAGACAGCTGTCTGAAACTCCTACATCTCTTTAATTTCCTTTTCAGTTTTTATCAGAGAAAATGTGCAGGTATAAACACTCAGACACAGCCACAATGGGCACATTTATATTCTATGGGCTAATAATCACCACTACTTCAAATACACCATTTAATTTTAATTTAATTCACCAGATGCACCTTGTATTAGAAGCAGGATCAGTAAAGTGAATGGGCAGAGCTAGTGGTGTTGTATAAAGAATAAAAAAGTATTGCCAAAACTCTAAACACATCTGTGTGAAGCTTGGTACAGTCCACACCACAGTTTGCTGGACCACTTTCTAAAACTACAGCCTTAAAAATCTACTCCTGCAAAAAAAATAAGTAAATAAAAAAAATTGTGAGTTGTTGTTGGTTAATTCAGTCCACACCTGCCCATAAAAGTGTCAAGTGTAAAAATAATAGATGACCATATACATCTCCGAAGATTTATGAATATTTCTGGTTAACTTCATGCAATATGAAGGTCTTGACATTGGTGATATGGGTGTTGGATATATTCATTTCTCTCGAGGCCATAGTTTACATAGATGGATGTGAATTGCATTTATTTCAAGGCTACAATGCAACCCATCCAAACTCACAGCTATATCTGTTGTCAGTTTCTGGAGGAAGTGCGTCTGATGAATGGAAATGAATGAGGCTAATACGACGGCTGGCAGCGCCCTGAGTCTGTGTGCGGCTCCAAATGGGCCGGCGTGCTTGTTCCACTTCACTGGAAGATTGATGACTTCTGGGTTTATTGGGATTTGCACCTGTTTCCACTCCTCTGTCCTCCCTCCATCCTCATCCCTTCGCTTCTACTCGTTTTGACAGTCTTCTGTTCCTGGCTGTTACTGTCTTCATTATTTCACTCGTTAAAACCTACGCTCCAATCTGTGATTCATTTTCCTGTTTTCTGTGCTGGATCTAGATTTATTTACTCTTGATCCTTGTCATTAACACTTTTGCGTGTTTACTTGTTGTTATGGTACAATCAGACATTGTATCTAGGACAAAGAGGGCTGTAATGAGTTTGCTATGAAAAGACCCTCATTTCCACCAGATGGTCCGGCACAGGTCGGGTCAGTACAGGACAGTTAGGATCAGGTAACGCTAAGAGACCTTTGTTTCTCTAAGACATGTGACAATATGTTCAATATGGTGGCATTGAGCTTAAAAACTGATACAGATGATACAGATTCTGTGTTTCATCCTACAGATCTCTTATCTCAGACATCCGCTGGCTGCTCTGTTGTTCAAAATCCCAATACAGGGGATGGTCCAAGTTGTTCATTATAGCATCCATCGTGTTGTGTGTCTGTTGCTACCTCATCCAGAGTCTGATGTTAGATGTACAGAGCATTTGATCCACAGTATTAGGATTAATTACATATATTTATGCAAATGAGCAGCGAGTAATTTTGATAAATCACACTTCTAGAGCCGATTTTAAAATTACTGAAGAAATAGACAGACAGACTATTAAGACTTATGTGGAGCTGAATCACACAAAAGATGTAGCTGCTGTGAAGAAAGCGACGTGTTTTTTCTAATCCATGTTCACGCAGCTACAGAAAAGCCACTTTGTTAAGCCTTTTGTCTGGAGATCAGCTAAAGTGTCACTCAGTTAGCATCATTAAAAACCTTCTCCTCAGACTCATAACTCAGAGCAGTTAGGAAACTCACATAACAGACACAGACCCAGGTCAATGCAGCAGACTCTAAAATATGAAGATTATATATAATTTATCACCCCAAATCCACTGGCGAATGTTATAATCTATTTTTGGCTCATGTGGCTATACATTAATTTGCAGGGCATGGCAGTCCAGCAAGGAAGCAGTTGATGGGAAACATTGCCCCAAATGCCAAAGGCTCCAATAGTAGGACAGATGGTATGTTGTAATACTTCATACTCTGCCCATGCTTTATTTTAGAAAACAATGTTTTGTGTTTCTTTTTCAGTTATTTTACTTTTGGAAGGATTCTCTATTGTCCAGACCACAATGCTCAGTTCAGTTAACTTAAGCTGTACTTTTATGTCTATAACCTAATACCTCAACAACTCACATCATGCTTTCCAGTTATTAACCTCTGGCTCCATAAATTCAGCAGTATATTTTTAAAGAAACATTACCACAACACTATCACAGCTACTTCATAACTCTGCCTCTGCTTCTGTCTCTGTTGTTTTCACTCTTGTTGTTGTTATCCAAACTCTTGTACACATGAATGGATTTAATTTCAAAACCTTTCATGCTTATATTGTAAATAATTTGCTGGAGGTGTAACTCACTCACTGTACCTTGACAGCAGACAGCAAGTGAATGCTAAACAAAAAGTTTCAGAAATAAAAACTAAAACTGCATTGGACATCTGTATTTTAGTTCTTTACAACACAATAACTATTTTAAGCCGCAATAGACCACAAGATGCATATAAAATTTAAGCTGTCCTGACTGTAGTTTCATGAGAAAATAGCACAGACCAGCACAAGCACTTATCACAAAGATGACCTTATTCTAATAGAACATTTCTGGGTAAAACTCCTGTGCAAGGCTTCTAAGTGTTGAAGTTTCACAGTATAAACTAAACCACAGACCCCTCCAGTCTTGTTTTCACTGGGACGTTATGATGCAATTCAGGTCAGTTCTGGTGCGTTTGCATTACCAAAAGAGGGCCCCAGCCACAAAGCTAGCTAGCAGCTAGTATTAGCAACAGCTGTTTAATAAAACGTTATTTTTCCCTTTCAATTCACATTTTACACCAGAGTAAGGGTTTCCTATTGTCAAGGGTTTTCTATTGTCCGGTCAGAGTGTTGTGTTGATTTCCACCTTTTTGTAACTGTGTTTCACTGTTGAAACCATAGCCAATTGGTGAGTCACATCAAGTCACAGCAGCTTAACTCATTGAAGTCATTGAAAATGAAAAGCCATAAACTTTGGTGCTATTCAATCCGTTTGAAAGTTGGAAAATCAGGTTGCATACCGCATAAACTCTGTCCTCCGTTAACCTTGTGCTACAGCTGGATTCTCACGAGATTTGGGAGTTTCCAAAACTCTTGTAAATCCATCTTGTGTCGCTCCAAGCAAACTGCTTGAGTCGGCGAACCGTGGACTCACCGGACTCTTGTGACCAATGATGTGGCAGCACTAACAGGTAGAGGCGGGTTTTTAATTTGACGAATCTAGCGCCCACTTCTCCTCTTTGTTATCAACATGGCTACGCTGAAAGACGTTAGTGTTGACGCGTTTTATCAGAAGTAGAGAGTATTTCTTCTTTGAAAGAAGCGCAAAAAGTGGCACCTCATATTGTTGCTATGATAAAAAAAAAAAAAAACTCATGGTGGGTGGATACTACAGTGCTTCATCCAATCAACTACCAAGTTTTCGACAGAAGGCGCCTCCCTTTTGCAAACACTTTCAACAGGAGCCTTCCCAGATCGTACTGGGAAATAGACTATGATCTGTGGAGCAGTTCTATCTGGCGGAGTCAGGTTAGTCCTCCATTACTTCTCTGTGCTAAACTGGTGCTCGGTGTCAGACTGGTTAGCATATCAGCCTCACAGCAAATGAGTGAATGGTTGTCTGCCAGTAGATGTCTCTATTAGCCCTGCAACTGACTAGCACTAGAGCAGTTGCAGATTGTCATAGTAATGACTATCAATGGTGCAGATCATTATTTTGGTCAGATCTAAATTTACAGTAAAAAATGACATTGGATTAGCAAAAATATGACAACTTGGTATGGTGTTTAGTTTTTTTAGTATTGTGAAATTCATGATTGCAACATATACATAATGTAATAAACCCTCTGGTAAATTTGTGCAGCAAGACAAGAAGATCTTGTTGACAGCTGACTAGCTCGGAGCTATATGTCTCTGATGTATTTTACTGTAAAATCATAAAGAATGACAACAGTCCACTGTAACCTTCTGTCTGCAGTGTGTGAGGGGGTCAAACTTTGACCTCTTGTTATTGTGGCAGACAAGCGTTGGCTTTTGTTCTCTCACGTTGAAGAGCACTTTACGTTCCGCTCCATCAGCCATGGTGCTCTTGGCGGCTCAGAACCTAATTAGACACCTGCCCTCCGTCTCATTCACACCGTCCACTTTCTCTAATGTCTGACCAAACTGTGGCTCAAAGCTGGGTCACATAAAGCTTTATGACCAGGATTAAATTGTCCTTGAACAGAATAATTATTATCATCTCTTGATGGATGATCTTGATGGTCACGACAGTCTTTTTTATAAGTCTTCCTATAAAATATTTTAAGATAAGTCACTGTGAGGTTGGCACCTCTCACATGAAAAGAATGAGCTCAGAGAAGATCCAGTGTCCCAATAAATTTGAAAATTTGGATGTTTTCTAAAAAATGCGCAAACAACCAGACTTGAGAAAATGTAAATGAATTCATCTAATGGCCACTATCTGATTTAGTAAGGCTGCTGTAAATAGGGCTGCAGTGAATATTCAACATAATTGATTATAAAAACTGATTTCTGTAGTTGCCTCGTCATATACTTTCATCTAGCCTATTCTGCAGATTTGATATCCTTTTCTAACTGCAATGCGCTGCAGGAAGTGAAGGGGGCAGTGTGGCCCCAGTGTAGGTGACAGGACACCTACAGTCGCCAAAAAGGTCGGATTTTGTAGTGTTTATTGTCTATTTTCATATCCTGGACTTTTTTCTCTGTTAAAAATCCTTAAATTCACTAAAAAATGACTTTTATTGTTGATGATGTCACCGCTCTAGTGCGCCTTCGCCCTTTGGCCAGAACTGCTCATGTGGCAAGTGAAACACAAGACCACATGCTGAAGTGGCTTATTGCACCGGCTCTATGGGCCACAAAAAGTGGAAGCCAAAAGCATTTTTGCTGTGCTGTGCCAATGAGCAACGTCCGTTAAAAATAATGGCCGGCCATGTTTTTTTTTTTTACTCATTCCGTATCCTGTTCTAATAATACATCCATGAGTAGGACACAGACCCCACAGAGCCACTCTGATTTCTGTGGAGCCACATGTTTAAGAGTTAAGTTAGTGCCCGCTCACACATACCGCTTCCTGCTTTAACAAGCTTGCTAATGTTATACATTTATGTTACTGTTGCTAAACAAGTGTATAGTGTAATAACTGGTGATGTCCATGGTGGACGAGCAGCCGTCAAATGTTGCTATTACACAAACAGCAATGTCTTGCCGATTAAGTCCATTTATTTATCCATGTTCACACCAGATCGTTAATGCACCTTGGTGTTTGTTTTGTTTGTTTGTTTGTTTTTTTTCTTTAAGCAGACAGTACACACTGTGTGCTATCAGGAATTAAACATTTCAACTAAGTCACTGTACACAGGTTTGCTGCTAACCCAATACTTGGGATTGTGATCCTTATTATTAGTTGATTTGGCATTAAAGAAAAGCATGTCACGTTTCTATTTTGTATAAATTGCTCATTCCCACCTGTACCCTCAGCTCCGACACATTTCAAACCTTCATTTACATAGTGCTGCTGCCTGCTTCATATTTACTTCTCATAGTAAATCACACGTGCAAACAAAGATCATAGCTGATCATAAATTTTGCTGTTTTTAGCAGTGTAAATTGTGCACACATACAACATTTTGTGCTGGTTTCTGTATTTGGTAAATTATGGCTAATCCAGATTCATAGGAATATAGACTCAGAGTTGGAACCATTTGTCTTTCAGGAAGTTCTTGTCTCTGGTTGAACTGAGAGAGGTCAGAAAGTTTACCAAGTTGGCATTATAAGAAAATCTCGTTTGTCAGACTTAAAGGTGGAAAGTGTGTTTATAAAGAATGGTAAAGGTCTCTGCATGGTCAAACAGCTGCATCAGGCTGATGTACACAAACAAGAGGTCAGCAGGTTCACTCGGCTGAGCAGAGCAGCGGACTTCTTAGAGCATGTGTTTCCAGTGATGAGAAGCGATGTTTGGCCTTTGGTCTGGTGTTAAAGCACAGAGGAGTGTATATGACAGCGGTCACATCGTTGCCCAAAGGCAGTGCTGCAGCAGTGATTCACACGGGGAGGACAGCTGGTTGTAGGGAAGTTAGAAGAATCCTTGCATTTAAGTGACCTAAATGCCATGGTTTTATACTAAAGTAAATGGATTTGATGTTTACTGCCCATGTACAAAAGGCAAGAGACAACCTGGAAAAGTTGGAAAACTGACCTTAAAAGTAGGGCTGGGTGATACATTTAGTTTTTAAAATATATCTATTTATATATTATATTTTTATAAGATATGTGATGGGACTATATGTTAAATATTAATATCTAGTAAATGCAGCACCATTGTAGAGCTATGCCTGTTTCCTGACTCCTCATTACTCACTCACTGCCGTCCTCTGAGCACTCTGCAGCAGGAGTCTACACAGGTCCTCCCTGTAAACACACACTCGTTATGGTGAGGTCTTCTCCTTCATGTGTGATGAACTGTTATAGAGTGACTTAACCTATGCGACCTTCACAGGAACATAATTATCTTGCCACATGAGATGGAAAAATGTTTCACAAAACAATTTTTTCTTCATATTAATGCTCACCTCTCAAAATGAAAATAGTCTTGTTATGAAAATCTTTCGAACTAGTGATTAGAAAAGATAAGCGACAGTCTCCTAACCCTAGCTTTATATAAGTTTATTATTTCATCATCTTCCACTTAGTCCTGTTCAGGGTCACAGGTGACTGGAGCCTATCCCAGCAGCTTTGGGCCTTAGGTGGGGTACACCCTGGACAATGGCCAGTTAGTCACAGAGCATAAACATGTCTCATAGTTGTTCACAACAACAACACAAGCAGACAGAGAGCTGTACCGCCACAGATGTATGATAATTGAGTGTGTGTTCTATTTTGAATTCATTTGAGTGAATGTTTCATAGCTTCACCTTTTAAGCACCATTTCTCATTTGGCACATGTTTAGCACCTGCCTGTTTAAAGCCTGTGTGACATTAGGGCAAATCTCTTGCAGTATAGGGACAATACATCTATTTATACATTATCTATTTGACTTGCATAGACTTGAATATGGAAATATAATATTTGGTCCTTAATTTACAGTGGTTGGTCATCTGAAAACTTAAGTCACAGCTGAAAAGTTAAGTTTGAGATCTCACTTTGTTGGAAAGTTCAGCATTTTGAATTTGTCACCACTAATGAACCACAGTCCAAAAGTTGAAAAAGTCACCTCACAGCCGCCGTGCTCTTCTGTGGTATGTGTCCAGAAGAATTTTGGCTCCAGTGTGACCTCATCAAAGACAAAGACAGCTTCACCAGCTGTGCTTTCATCGACTCAAACCTCCTCAAAGTCATGCTTTTCATCCCCAGGAGTCTTACAGGACACTGTTACCTCTGAAGGAGGCTCACTTCTCTCACAGCCGTTTTTAAAGCAACATTCCTCTGTTTTCATATAGTCTCTTGTGCAAAATATTTTAGTGTTGTTAGTGTAGTGTTGTAGTCTTACTGTAGCTTGTCGAGATGCACCCAATTACAGTTGCAAATTTAAATAGGAATCTAGAGTCTCAGTATGTATCTCATACAGTATATGACACGTACAGTTGTATTCATCTGACAAGACATGTTTACAAGATATACTTTTAACACCGGGTTTCTCTTTGGAGCTGTGTTCATGTTCATGTTAAACAGATGCAGTCAGCACTAAATGACCTGTCACATTGATAGGGCAGATATGTAACTAGTGAAAACTAACACTGCACGAAACCCATAAAAAAATGAACAGGTGGCAATACAGTTTTGAAAGTTCAGTTAAAATGTGATTTATATCTCATGTAGTAATGCAACTTGGTTGGCTGGTTGGTTTCACTTGTCGTCACTGATTTGACATGTTTACCTAGCACACTCTGGATTCAGCACACTAGAAACCCAAGCCTCTTTGGAGGTTACCTAACTCAGACTGTGCCAAACTGAACTAACGTTAACCAACTGCTTTATTTGACACTAGTTCTTTCTGTGTCTAAGGGTGCATTCACACTTCATTAGTTTACACCAAAACAGGAAATAATCCATGTAGTTCGGTCCATTCGTAAAAAGTCCCGGTCCACCTAGCGTTCACCTTTCTAAAGACAGACACTAGATGGTGCTGTCAGCAGAGGGTGTGTTTATCTTAACCTAATGGGTGACCACTTTTTTGCCTGCGAAGGAACCCACCAAACCTTAGGCTATAGCCGGACTGAGCAGTGGATGTGCTAGACCTGAACGTGCTCTCAGTGCTCCACGTTTGCCCTCTGCTTACGTGGATTTTTACGTGGCGGCTCACTTTGTGGTCCGCTTGGCATTCACATTTCAATTAAACCGCATCAGAGTTCACTTGGAAGCGCTCCGAGACCTCTGTTTTTAAAGGGGTCTCAGTGCATGTTTTGTGTGCACTGAGGTTCGTGTGTAGCATTCACATTTATCCAAGTGAAGCGTGCAAACAAGTACTTTTGAACCACACCAAACACAGCGGGTGTGAACGCACCCTGGTAGTCATAGAGAACGAATGCAGTGGGTTGTGCGCGGTCATTTAAATTACAAACTTAAATTTCGAAATGTTCTGTTCACTTCACATCTTTAAAAATAAGTCAGGTGAAAAGTGTCGGCTTCGTTTTGCACTAATGAGATCGAATCTCTATCCTTTTTTTCTTGGCTAAAGTCTAAAGTAATGGTGTATTTCAGAAGCCTCCGGCTGACTGGAATCATTGTGGTGCTGTCAGGTTTTTTTTTTTAATCACTGCAGGAGACTCTGAGCTGAATACCTCATAGACCTCTCCACCATTTACATTTACACTCACACACGGCACACGGCCGCTCTGGTGTCGGCAGGTTCACTCAGGTACAAGCCTATCTGACACTCACTCTGGGGCTGTTCTACAAGTACATCCGTCTTGTTCAACCTATTTCCTCGGAATATGGTTTTAATAATGTAATAGCCGTGTTCCTCTTTTTGTAAAATGTAGTGGAGCTAAATTATAAACAGTGGTATGTCCCGTTTAGTTGTTACAAAAGGTAAAAGATACGGTTTTTTAAGATGCATTTAAGACAAAAAAAAAGTCTGCTCATATGTTTAAGATGGACTTCAGTTTCTTCTCTTTTGTTAATCATTATCAGACAGAGCACGAATGCCAAAAAGCTTTAGCCTTCACATTTAGCACAGCCCTGAAGCTGAACACATTAGAATAAGGTTCATTTATTATCAGTCATCAAGTGATTGCAATTTATTAGCAAATAATAATATATATTAGCAAATAATTATATATTGATTAGCCTCATGTAGATGTGATTAGATTAGTAGATTACATGACTTTTATCAGTGTGTTAATAAGGCAGTTATAAGACAAACATACATACTGGTTTGTTATATAAGCCATTTCTTATCTTTGTAAATAATTTTAACATCGTCATCAACAACTTGATGAAAGGGTTACCAATAATATGGGTTAGCATTTACAGCTTTACTTATACGCTAATTATAAATAGTGATAATATATCTAAATATTACTTAAAGGCTTCTAAATATCCAATGAGTATTTGATAATACGTCCTGTATGGTTTAAATCATTAGTGCCTTGCTTTTTAATAACACATTTGTATTTGCAGATCTCGTCAATCAATGTTACTAATTTAATAAATGCTTATAGATATGCAAATTATAATTGTCTATCATTGCACATAGTAAAGACTATTTTAAATAAAAGTAGTAGTGTGTGGGCTTTTTTTTTTTTTTTGACAGTCAGTGTAAAGAGACAGGAAACAAGTTGAGAGAGAGAGGAAAATGACACTGGGCCTATGATTTGAGCTGGAATTGAACCCAGGTCTCCCAGTTATGTGGTATGCGCGCCAGCAGCTAAGCCACCGGGGCACCACCTACTTCTCCTGATTTGTATTTGTGTGTATGTGATTTGATTTCATTATATAGAGGATTGCAATTTCCCAGTTGTTTTATTTTTAATTAATAGTCCACTTCCACTGGAGCCACTTTTCCACACTTGACTCCAGTTGACTCACGCACACACAGTCCTGTATTTTGATTGGCTGTAGATAATTCAAGAAAGATCCTGCTCTGCTTTCTTGTCCAGTAGTAACGAGGTAGAAAAGACTGTCAGTACAGAGCTTATGTAATCTCTCACCACTGGCCTGCTGGCAGTAAAGTTACATTACTGAGGCTACTGTGTCAGTGAGATATGATGATGATTCTACCAATCTCATGACTAAGAACCGTCAAAATAATTTTGAGAAGACATATTTTAAGGCTGAAAGATACAGTGCTACTTTAAAAGCTTAATAAACTAATTTATTCCGTAATCATCACTTTATTTATGTATATCAACAGCAACAGTCCAACTTTACAAGATTAAAGCATTTGAAGAAAAAAATAAAAAATAAATTAAAAAGTCTGAAATATGCATCCCTAATGTGTGCCTTGAACTGAGTACATGAACGCATCATAAGCTGCAGTAGACAGTAGCTTTTTTTATGTAAATTTAATAATTATCCAGCAGCAGAGAAAATACATGGCTTCGTTGGTCTAAAAAGGATTTTTGTTCTAAACACTTCACGTTACTCTGTGCTGCTGTCCTGTTTTGGAGCTGCTCAGAGGACTTTGTCCAACAATCAGCCTGCTACTGTGATGAAAAGAAATTCAAAACATGGTTGCCCAAAGAGGAGTAGCACATCCGTTCACCCACAGTGGGTTTTTCAAACTGGTGTTCTTGTTATTATTTTGTTTTAAGGTGATTTTTTTTTTTTTTGTTTGTTTTGTTTTGTTTTTTGTTTGAACACAATTTGCCACTACCTTTTACCTCAGTGTCTGTGCAACTTTAGTAATGCTGATTTATGGAAAACAGATTTCATTTTTTAGAACCCCATGAGCACATCCTAAAGTACTGAATAATTTAAAATAAATAAGGGATGTAAATCATGAAATTAGATTCAAAACATTCATAAAGCAGTGTAAACTTTAAAAGCTACTGTCCCGTTTCACAGTCTGGTGCCTCAGACTCAGACTAGCTGTGAGTGCTGGGATCACTGTGGGCTCTCCCCTGGGCGTCCCCTCTGATACATGACTGACAGCATCATTAATTAGCCTCTTGGAGTTAAGCAGTGCATGGAATATTGCAGTAGACACCTGTCCATTTGGTGGGATTTTACAGCAGAAAAACACTTAGCGTGAGTGGCACTCCTCTCACTCAGTCATGCTCCGTCAGCTAAACTAACTGTCCATACGAGACGCTCTTCATCAGCCACGACTGCTGCTAACTTCAGAACTTGTTTGAGGGGTGATTCCGTCTGATTTAGTTAGAATCAGGCAGTATGACCTCATGTCATTATCATAATTCATGAACATTACTGAGCATTGGGTCATGACCAATGGAAAGGATTTTAGTTTTTATCTGCAAAAATCTGACAGCATTCATCCTTATACATGAATGACACAACTTTATTTATATAATATAGTGGAAACATGAAAAAGGAGAAAAACAACAAATGAGGTGACACATGGTATAGATACACAATACTTTAAAGGCATTTTTAATTTCATTTTTGTGTTCATTTTGTGTTTACCTAATGCCATGATGTCATAGGAATCATCTGAAAAAATGTTGTATGTTTCTACACTTCTGAGTTTTTTTTTTGCTTTGTGTTTTGTCTGTGTGCAAGTCTGGAAGCAGAATTATGCAAAAACTGCTGCTCCGATTTGGGGATAAGGGTTTTTCAAATGCTTCATCTTGCATGGCCCTGGAGTGCTGATCTGGGGCTTCAAAAATGTCTCGTAATATTGACATTTCTCAAATTGCTCCACTTAACTGATGAGGAAAATGCATACCAAGTTTGTGTCTGCATTTAAATACCTCAATTTGGCGAGACACTGTGAAGTTACCCACTAAAAACAACATACTAATTTAAAAATAGAAATCATTTGTGATTATTAGGAGTTTTGCATGTTCTTTTTTAAATGAGCTGTAAACCATTGTAGCGTTAAAATTGTGTGCAAGACTTATGTAACACATGACTTGGTAATGTTGTCTGTTTCCAGTTTCTTGGGCACATCATTTTCATGACTCAACATAATGGCTTTATTTAGGGAAAAAAAAACTACCCAAAAGACTCTTTGAGGTTTTGACAATAGCATCAAACAGTCAGAGTTCTAAGTCAAGAATTTGCAACTGGGTCACAGACACTGACTTCGAATACAATTTGAATTCAGTAAGGGTCGGAGTTTTGTGGTTGACTGGGTTTAAAAGTCTCAGGAGAAAACACATTTATATGAATCCACACAAACTGAACGAAGAATCTCCCAAGAGGCATTTTGACCTTTTTTCTCTGCAGAGGGCAGTGGTCCATAGCAGCAGGGTTTAGTGAAAATAAAGCCTGGTTTTGTTGAAGTGAAACCTGATTTTGTGGAAGGTCTAGTGTGCTGCCCAAGGTCAAGTTGTAATACACCATTGAAAGGTGGTTGTCTCTCAAACATGATTGTTTTCAGGTTTTCTCCTTTAAGGTCCAGATATCAGATGTCTCAGGCTGACATGCTCTAGTCAACTAATTAGTCAATGAATTCACTCTCGACTCAGATCCCATTAGTCAAATACTTGTACATGTTACTATTTGTGGAGTTATTCCAGTTGTTTCTCAGTGAAGACACCACAGCTCCAGCTCTGAACAGAATCTGCCACACTGTGACTGAAACAGCAACATACTTGAGCATCAAATGTCGTAAGAAGCAAGGTTATGTCCATTACAACGCTGAACACAAAATCTTTAATAAATGGTCCATTTGCTAAATCCACTTATGTTCTCTTTAAGTAGTTTAAAAAAAGGTTTTGAATGGCTGCTTGAAGGAGACTGATGGTTTGGACACTTTTATTAATCTAAAGAAGAGCACCTCAGATGTGTATGTTATGAACTATCACAAGGGACAGGTGAAGTTCCAAATGCAGGGTATTTTAAAGGATAGCGGGTGCAACAGAAAGCGGTTAAGTTATATTATTTGATATCATAGACTTAGCGAGGTGTGGAGGGGTTTTCAGTTGACTACAATTTTCTTTGGTTGACTACAACTGTAAAATGTCTTGGTCAAATGCAAAGTCAGGTTATTGCATCACTGTGGCCACAATTAATTTTTTTGTGAATTTTGTGTTCTAGTCCAGCTTGGTTCGCTTGTAACCAGTGCTTACTTTGTGAATGAACATTTGCTGGAATAAAAAAATTACAGTTTGAAAAAAGGATGGAATGTAATGTCAAAACAATTATTGGAACACACCGAGAACACAATGCTTAGACCAGTGGTGTCAAACTCAAAGTGGTGAGGGGCCACAATAGTTAATAAGAATAATTTCTGGGGCCGAAGATGATGACATTTGGAAGGTTTTATAAAAATTTGGATGCGAGATTTCATCTTCATTTAAGTCTTTTAACATTAATTTCCTCCTTTTGTAGAAACAGTTTGTAGTTTGCAGGTTTTTGTTGGACTTGAACAGGTTTAAGTCAGATTTGAACTGGTTTGAGATGGATTTGAATTGGTTTTAATTGGATTTGAACAGGTTTTAGTTGAATTTGAACAGTTTTTAGTTGAATATGAGCAGGTTTTAGTTGAATTTGAAGAGGTATTAGTTTAATTTCAACAGCTTTTATTTATCTTTGTTGCAAAAATAAAATCCATTAAAACCTAGTGCCAAAAATATCACTTTCCAAATGGCCACATAAAACACTGCAAAGGGCCGCATTTGGCCCCCGGGCCTTGAGTTTGACATGTGTGGCTTAGACAAATGCCCAAATACCCAGCTATTGTTCATTTATACCCCATGATTACATATTATATTGACTTATTATTGACAGCCAGATATTATGATACCTTGTCTAGTTGTTTAGCCTAATATACCCCACACCACAGCAGTCAATTTAAGGCTAAGAAGAGAAAAGCTAAGTAAGACTAAAACTGTGGAAATTCTCAATAGAATACAGCTGAATGAGCAGTAGACAGGTCCAGATATCAGATATCTAGGGCTGACATGCTCTGGTTTACTAATTAGTTCATGAAGTCACTATCAACTTAAATCCCAGCTCCGGTCAGAGAGGCCACTGACGCAACTCATTCAACAGAGTGCTTGACCCCAAAATAGAGGAAAAATTGTTGTGAGAGTTGCCGTATCAAAATAAAAGACTTCTGGGATCCTTTCCAGCAGGATCCATGTCTAATTAGCCCTGGTTGTTTAAAACTTTAAAGATGAAATGAAATTTAACCTTCATAAACTTTGATTAGGGCAAATAAAAGTATACAACACATGTGGATGTGACCTGTAGGATGCTCTGATGTATCTTTTTTATCAGACCTGGTTTATGAGTAGGCCAAAGGTGGGTTAGGGTGGTTGCTTGTGCAAATAGACATGACTTTCCTATTGACAAACTAAACTTTTTTTTTTTTTTTGTCTTTTATTTTGAATTTTTTTTTTTTTATTTCTCATAAGGTAGGGCTTTAAATAATCTTGCTTTTTAATTGATTATGTGAGGTTTAGATTTCCCATTTACATTTTTATGAAACCAATCCCTAGACACAAGTTTCAATTCTTCCAAAACTATCTCTCCATGCCAAGCTCATAAATTAAACATCTTATTTGAATTTTAAAGTTAAAATCTATTTTCCATAAAACAACAACCTGTAATGTGTCTCACACTGAGATTTTAGTCTTCACAATGAATGGAGACTTAATCAGTGAACAGTGGTAGTCTGATTATCTCAGACAGGCTTTGCAAAGGGAGAGGACCATTCTTTTTAGTGTTGTTTTGAAATGTCAAATTGACCTTTTCAGGGTGTATCTTTATTTTCTTGTTGTTGATGGTTTAACAGACCCTGACCCGTGTTCGCACCATGATGGTCTTCAGTTTGGTTTAGAGTCATTCTAAAAGGTCTAGGCCCACTTTTCTCCTCAGCTCTTCTCTGCTCTGACTTCCCGCCGTCTCCTACAGAGAGTCAGGTACAAGGTCATCAATAGCAGCAGTGAGTTTAGTTGAAGCTGGTGTTAGAACTCGGCTTTGAATGTCCTCTACTTTATTTTCTCTGATCAAGTACACTCCACATTCAACCTGCTTAAAAAAACTGATGAACCCCATCGTGCATAAATTGAGTCTGTCTCTTTATATTAGCATCACACGTTGCTTGTTGCTTTTTTTACTGCTTGATCTACAAGACCAGGGGTTCATACCCTATTTTGGCAGCATGTGTTGCTAAAACTTTAACTGTCTGTCTTTTGTCTGTCCTAATGTTAGTCCTGTGTCCCACAAGCCATTGTCAAGCTTGTACCCTACCTAATGGCCAAAGCTGGGATGGGCTTTCAGACTGAAGCTTCCATGAACTTCATGTTAAACCCTGAGAGATATAAAACGCAGCTCTCTTTTTATTAGGGACAAAATGTCTTCACATTAAACCTATGTCCAGATGCTTTCTTTAAAATCTTTTCTAGAATATGTCCTGGATGACTGAGAGAAAACCTCCTCAGCCACTATATAGATATGCCACTGCCAAAATCATTTGGAACATCAACAATGTAGATCTATAACAGTTTATACATATACTGTTGTTATGGATCTACTATATATTCTTCTCTGTGAAATCATGATTTTCTGCTCACTGCCATAGCCAATTCCAATACATTCTAAAAGAAATGCATCTATGTAGTGAGTGTTCCTGATGCACGTGAGAGCTCCATGCCTCAGCTGTCAGATTAATCCAGCCGGACCAAGGCTGGCACTCTGCAGCCCAACTCTAATTAGTGCGCTCAGATCTGATTTAAGAGGCTCGTGCTTGGTCTGATGAGCCTCAGAGTAGTACTCACACTCACAATAATAAACACTTACACTGCCCTCCACAACATGAGACAATCTGAGACATGAGTTTGGTGCTGCAGTGAGATTTATGCTGCATTTGTGTGCTGTTGGAAACGTTAGAGCTAATGTTTGGTGAGCTGTAAATGGTAACGGCAAAATGTATGTTTTTGCCTAATGGTTTAAGGTTAGGACAATGAACAAACAAGGTTAAACTAATTTAAAAAACGTTTAAAAACTGTTTCACAAAGGTCTTAATAAACTAAAAAAAGGTTGTTAAGAGTTATGTTTCAGATGTTATCTAACTGTTTCTCATGACTTGTTTTTGCAGGTTGGACATGCTATGCACATTAGAAAGAATGGGACCATACATGGTGGATTTGCACTTTGTGCTTTGAAACACTGGATGGAACCAAATCAAAGAGTCCCAGGACTTCATCATCCAACAAGATGATCTCTGTTTGACTCTCAACTGCATCGTGGATCTACTTCCTTCATGTTTACCTGCACAGCACCGCCATCTTTGGATGCTAATCTTTGGATTTAAGATTTTCTAATTATTTTACAGTGATCCAACCTAATGATCACGAGGGACTATGTCACTCTCCTTCTGCTGGTCCTCTGTTACCTGTTGGACTCCAGCTGTCAGCCTATGGCCCAGACCAGGACTAAGGCCAGACTGGTGTCAGCTCGGGTGGGGACAGGGAGTCAGAGCGGTAGGATGTCTCTGGGGGAAGTGACACCGGCGCAGGGACGATGGAGGCTGAGGAGGCACGGGAGAAACAGGGTCCAGAGGATTAAACGAGGCTGGGTGTGGAACCAGTTCTTTGTTCTAGAGGAATACATGGGCTCGGAGCCACAGTACGTCGGAAAGGTAAGGCTTTTATACAGAATATCTTCTAATCTGTATCCTAACCACTGTCCCTTAACCTTTGAGTTATGAGGACAACAGTAAGAAGTTAGGAGGTTCCTTATTGAGTTAGGAAAGGAGTATCAGCAGTGTTTGGACACACATGCTACAGTGGACTACAAGCACACCTTCACCAAGCAATCATTTTATGGAAGGTCACAAATAGAACCATTTAGAGAAATAATCGGAGCTGCTCCACATCAGTAAAATGTACTGTATTTTGTATGACATGGTCTGCACAATACTTAGGACAATATCATCATTGTTATGACCCAAGGATGGAACACATAAAAAAAAAACAAAAACACATGAGACAAGTTTTTTTTTATTTTTTCTTTAGTTTAAGTTCTTGAAAACAAACCAAAAAAACCATGATGCACCGGTCAAATAGAACATACAAGCCTAAGCTCTAACAAAAGAAAAGACAAAAACAGGTCAGGCCATCCCATCAGGTTATACGAACTCCAAAAACCCTGCCAGGGAAAAAGAGAAACTTGTTGTAAGAGGTCAAGGCGCTGCAACTTGAGAACTGGTCAGCGCCAAAGGAGTGACAGGCACTCAGCATCAGAAGCGACAAGTTCTCTTTAGCAATTTCACAAACACAGTGCAGTCCAAACCTAAAGTTACAAACATATAGTCTAAAAGGTTCTGCTTCGTCCCTCCACACAACTGTTTGTCTTTTAGGAGCTATTTGGGGCTTTGCACCAATTGTGCAAAAACAGTGCTGAGGTAAAAAACGGATTCCTGAACTAAATCCCAAATGGCAGACATTTGCAAGTGAAACCTAGTCTTTTTCAACCTCCATGCAATATAATAATATGTATGAAGAACAGTTCTTTTTTGGCCTTTTTGTCTTTATTTTATAGTTACAGTGTAGACAGACAGGAAACAAGGTTAGACATATGACTTGAGTCGGAATCAAGCCTGGGTTGCCCAGGTATGTGATGTGCACTCGCATATGTGAGCCATCAAAGAGTCATGTGTAGGCTATATATACTCAATTCATATTCTAAAAGATCCAGCGACAGTAACATCTTCAACAGCAGCAGTGTAATCCAACAGTAGCTTCTGGTCTGGCCAAATAATCCTCCAAATCCATGTCTTTTTCATTTATTAGTGGGCATTAATGACAGATAGAGGCTGGCTCAATCAGCAAATGCCTTTGTGGATTCATGCAAAGTAGCCATGTGCCTTTAAGTTTAGTATACTTGCGGATGTCAGCAAATGTTTGCAAAGCGTTGTTTTACTGCATCTGGTATTAACAGTGACTAACAAAAAGTCAGGCCCAAGACACTGTGGCTCTAAAGCAATGTCTTTTATAAGCTATGGTTAAAGCAGATATTTGTGGAATATCCCAAAGGCTGCTGCTAAGTAACTTTCAACTTATCACAAACACAATGTTCCACTTCCAGAAGGCCAGAGCATGCAAAGCACTTGTGATTCGTAATAAAATTCAAACTATCTTTTTTTGGAAAATGTGTAACAATGATTGAATGCAATGTGAAATAAAACCAGTGTTATTCTACTGAGTATACATTTGTAAATCTGACTGAAATATTATTGGCAATTTAGATTTGCTAACTTCCGTATACATGCATGTCTGGATGGAGAGAACAAACTCCACATATTGGCAGCTGGCCCAAGGATCACACCCTCAACCTTCTTCAGGCACTTTAACAGTTTATTAATTCAGCATTGCAGTTGCTTAGCCCTTTCTAAAGTTAATAGTTAATGTGTTCATTAGAAGGCAGTTCATTTCTCAGTGCAGTGATGTAACCACAGAGGTCTCAGGTGTGACTTGTCCTTCCCAAATCACACTCAGTTAGTGTGAGGAGGCTCAAGCATTGGACTGACAGCAGACTCTTCTCACTGAGAGTCCTGAGACTTCCAGCTGGCAGCAGGACCAATGGGCGAGAGCAGCGGACAGATTAAAACGGTGTTTCTGTGGCTTAATCAGATAACCTGGATGTGTGTCAGAGTGTGTGAGCATCAGACATGACTCTGAAAACAGAACAATTGAATCATCTTATTCTCTGTTCCTCACAGACCACAGCTGTGTTCTGGCTTTAACTCAGTTAGTTTGATTCACTTATGACTGACTGGACACAAGCCTGGATTTCTTCACTCAAAACTTGTTTCAAAGTTGATCTTGGGTTTCTATCCACAAATCACACAATTAAACCTTGTCCAGTTCATTTTGTAGTCTCAACAAGACGAAAAAGAAAAAATTACACTGATGAATGATTTGGGGGAAAGATAAGTCAGATTAACACATATTGCTTTAGGCAACAGTTTGAAAATGTCTCCATGGTTTTGTTTAACTGATAGACAAATATACAATCAAGTAGTGTGTGATGAAATCCATTAATACAGAAACGTACAAACAACAAATAGGTGATTTAATGATATTTTCATTTTTATGGTTTCCTAACATTAAACAGAGAAATGATTTAGATACTCTACTATGTAACTCTAGCTCCGCTGTGGTAAACAGGTTAGTGCACACATTTTGGGAGCTGGGATCAACCCCAGCCACAGTCCCAGTCTGGTGCCGGTCCCAAGCCCATGTAAAAGGAGAGGGTTGCATCAGGAAGGGCGCCCAGTTTAAAAACATTGCCAAGCTACTAATGTGAACCACTTCGCTGTGGTGACCCCTGGATGGGGATAAGCCAAAAGACACTTACTTGCTCCACTATTTATTGTACAGCAGTCCACTGTTGTTCACTGTTACTCTGTACTGTTCACTAATTAATTCTCACACAATGAAAATTCCTTTTATTACACTCCACAAAAACTGCCCCTGCTTGAACTGCACCCTTTTACTCCTTGAAGTTTGTATCTCTCAACCAAGAGCCTAAACTTGATTTGACTTTTACTCAGTGATGCACAGTAAAAGAGGATGAGGCACAGGGCCAGGGACCTTAGGAACATCGTGCCGCTGTCAGTGGCACGTGAGCATTAAGCAGTACCTTCCATAATCACCTGTGAAACAAGACATTGGCTTCATCTGTGGCTTGCCTTGTCATTTCCCACATTGACACTATGTTCTGTGTGACACTTACGCCTCATTTACACTGACTGCGAAACGGATTCCGTACGGAATCCGTAAGGACTGCCATTTACACCGGGAGCGGTGTGTGTGCTGTACGTATCCGGAAATCTGCATCCGCGAGACCACAAAACCACAGGGATTCACGCTGAAGAGTTGAGTTCACGTGATAACATCCATGTAAAGAGAGAGGTGCTGATAAAAACTCACCAGTATATCCCAGAGCTCCAGCTATGCCTTCTCTTTTCTGGTGTTGTCCTTATAAAAAGTATGTGAAATATCATATGTGTGGTTTTGGACTTCGATAAATCTCTCGTCGTCCGTGGTCTCAAATAACCCCCGGGACCCGTCACTGCACTTGTAATGTCTTCAACTTCATGAAAATCCACATGCGGCGTCCGGAAAAAATAGACTTCTTGCGGAAACCTTCCGGAGCTCCGGATCAGGAGACGTAACACACCGCAGCTGGTGTAAATGCTTGCACTGACTACAACGGTTTCTATTCCTAGCGGCGTCCGTACGGACGCCGTTCCGTATCTGTTCAGCAGTCAGTGTAAATTAGGCGTGAGACCTGCAAGTTCACTGGTAGCTCTGGCACTGTTTGCATAGGCATTTAGAAAAGTGGGGCTCACGTTCATGTTAACTGCTCTCAGCTTACTGCTCATGCATGACACCTCTTCTCATCCATTTGTATTCCATTTATATTCCCTGTTTGTAAAAGTCCTCCTGGCCATTTGAAAGTCTTCTGGCTATGCAAAACAGCTCTGGCTGGATGCAGCATGTCTCTGACAAAAAGCACAGAAGCTCATGCTCAGGGACAACAACACAAGTGTAGAACTAGCAGGTGCACTACAGTGTATCAAACCATTCTATTCACTCAGCAAAACGTCACATTCAACAACCAGCCCAGTGTCATGATTTTTATGCTATCAACAATAAATCTACAGCTAACCTTACAAACAAAGACACACCTGGGAGGTTAATTCCAGGTGTAAATGTAACGTTTTGTATAGCCAGATGCTGATTGTACAAAACCACAATAGAGAAAAAAAAACAGCTTTTATTTTTTTTTAGCTGTATAAAATTATCATATTTAGATGTGGATGAGATTTAGCTACAATCGCTTACCCACTGGGCCTAAAGATTAACTGATTGTTTTTTTAATATTTAGCTTACACCTTTCTGTTCTGCTATCCATCTCTGTGTCATTACTGTGCATCTGCTTATTGTTTGTATGCATCTCAAAAATGACACTGAAAAACCAGTCAGCCATGCTGTTTCTTACCACTTTACAACAAAACAGTTTGCTGATCCGTGGTCAGAGTTTAATTACTAGTTCTGTACAGTACAATAGAATTTAAAATGTTATTGTCATTAATCTACGTATTTCTGTACCTTGTGTAGAGATGGTTTTGATTGAAGAAAACGGAAACCCACTTAAGGATGGGGCATATTTACTGGTGTTGTGCTTCTGCAAAACCTGTTTTACTACAGAACTGTTTTCAAAGGAAAGGTGTAGGTACAGGTGATTTTGCGAGTTGCTTTATTACCTTTGCATTTGTGGGAGCTCTCCTTTCACAGCGCGAAAACTGGGGAAGGGAGAATTTAAATAAAACCTGGAGCTTGGTTCAAAAAGGTTTGTGTCTTGCAAAAGTAATAAAAAACCCATTAATGACAAAGTCTGTCATTATTGTCTCTACTATCATAATGTTATGTTTAAAAATATGTTGAAATGTATTTTTTTTGTTTTTGAAGGCTCTAATGTTTTAAAATCATTACAAATAAAGAAAAAGGGGCCTCTTTTTTTTGCCCAAGCACAATGTGACTTCCAAATATCTTCCTGACTTACTGATTGATGCCCCCCAGAGTCTTAAGTTTGGGCAAAACAGAGAGACATACAGAGAAACAGTGGGCTTCACTGTACTTCTAAGAGAGTGTGGAGGGTCAAGTGACAAGACGAGCAGGCTATAATTATATAATTCCATTGGCAATAGCATTATTTGTTGCATTTAGCATTGTCTCTCACCTGTGATGACCATTATTTTTGCCATCTTTAGTTTGTGTATTAAAACAGGTGCTGTATCCAGTGAAGTAGTCATTTCTGAAAGTTATTGCTCTAACTTAATTTCCCAAATGTGATGTTGCTGTAGTGTGATTAATATGCATTTATCAGCCTACCCACACAACACAAACCACCAAACAGATACAGTGTTGTTTTGTGTTGTGTGACTTATTGCTATCTTTACTTGATCATCATTGAAATGAACAGGTTGTCAGTTCAGCCCTAAATCATTTAAAGTTGAAGCAAATATACTGCAAAATATCCCACTCCCTGCCAAACAATCACAGATTAGTGTCTTGCATAAAATTCTGCAGCGTAGTAAATCTGACTCTACATCCACTGTATATGTATGTTTGTTCCTGCACTGTACAAAGCACTGTCTTGTGAAACCTCTTTATACTTTTCTCATTTATCGTGAGAGCCAGCAGAAGTGTTAGGATCAGGGGCTTGTGTATTAAGCCTCAGGGCCACAGAGGCTAATTGAGAGTCTAATCAGGACCGCAGTTCAAATCCCGAAGTGTGCGACTAAGTCTGAGTGAATGTTAGAGGTCAAAGCCTGCGACAGCTCCTCAAATCAACAAACAGGCTGCCATTAAGTGTAGGACAATGATTCGAAGCAGCAGCAACAATCAGTGCTTCAAATGACTTCTGTCAGCCCTGGAAATGCTCCCAGGGTAACCTACTGAAAAATATTGTTGAGGCTTTTTGTTGAGTGAATGGAAATGTGAAGAACATGAAATATAACTTCACCAACTCTGTTTATTTATTTACCATTTTCATATAAAACTGTTTGTATAGAGATGAGTGAGAGCTGCTGTCAAAAATTCTACTAATTACTGCACACAAGTTGCCAAGTCTAAATTCAGTTATTAAAAGTTACATTTATCCACAAGACCATTTCATTCTTTTATTCGAAAAAAAAAAAAATGCTGCCGTGATTCGAAATGCAGCTGCTGGAGAGATGGATTTCGTCACTTGCTGCTGAATAAAAAAGGCTGCACAGTGTTGGGTTAGTGGAGACTTTTACATGCTGCGAAGATGTAGGTGATGGGAGCTGTTCAAGACAAAAGATCAAAAGCTTAGGTTACTTCATTAGAAACAATACAAGACTTTTGATCATTCATGGAGGAGCAGCAGTTTCACTATCTTCACAAAAAGGTTTGGCGTATTCTTTCTCTTCTTGTCGAGTCACTGCAGCCCGTTCTGAGTGCAAGAAATAATACTGCAAACTTTCATCTATAAGCTGTCTAGCCAGCACAAGGTCAATGTACTTAAAAACAAGCTTTAGTATTTTCTAATTGACATGTTTGTGACACGTTTAAGAACCTCTATAGATCTCTACCTACCTTTGTTGATGCTGAAGGAGACATTTGATGTTGATTACTGATTCACAGTCACACAGACAGAATTGTTTGTTTTCATTAGTGTTGAAGTGATTATGGACTGATTTAAGTTTTTCCATGGCTGTTTGGGCTGGCAGATGGGAAGGCAACTGGAGTTTCATAGTGCATTGACACCAGACGTTTTTGGACGCCTGTTAAACTCTTTAAACATATGCCCTGGTTGCTTCATAGAGAACTCTGGTGTTGATCTATTAAGGTGGGAATTTAAAGTGGACTAAACAGTAAACCAAAGGCATAAAACAGCAATATCTGCAGAAGATACAGGCACTAGATTGATCGATGAGTGAAGTCTCTTCTTCTATATTGCCCAAATTTTGAAACTTGACTCCATTAGCAAAAAAACCATCTTACACACAGTTTTTTTGTGTTAAGACACATTATCAAAACTGTAAGACTAAGTTTGTAGATTTTTGTCAAGGAAACATCATTTTCAGTAACCAGAACACTGAACTTACAATGACTCAAAATGTGAGACTTTCACTTTTTATTCCCACAAAAATGGGATCCAAGACTCCACAAACCTCATCAGACATTTAAAGGTAAGTCACATACTGTGTATGAATATGAGGGGGTATCAAAACATCACACCTCTCTCAGAGTCACAGACTCCAGACAGTTCGAAACAAAAGGAGAGCGTATGAGTGTTGAAAGTGAGTGACTTGTGCAGCAGACTGTGCTATACACAGACTCTGATACACCGCAAACTACACTTAAGCTTACCGCAAACAACAAGCTACATTCTGAACAACAGTAAAATGAGGCAGACAAATAAATAAATAGCAGTAACTCTTCATTCATGTCACCACAGGGTCTATATGTGTCTGTGAGAGAGGTGGTCATTTTAATGTGGTAAAATACACATCATTAAATATGTATGTCAATACATATTAAATCATTTTTTTCTGTATTTTTACAGACTGAGTCTCTAGAGGCAGGGCCAGGAGAGGGGCTTTAGCTGTAGCAGCTTTGCTCTAATGAATGCAGCGGAAAACATAATTACATGTAATTTAATACATTAAAGAGACCTTGTGATCAGTGGGTGATTGGTGATCAGCCTCAAAATCCTGAAAATGCTATAGACTTTTCACAGCAGTCTGCAGATTCTGATGGACAGATTTATAAAAGAAGCAGTGTGTCACATTTACAATTTTTCACAATTGCTAAGACACATTTCCTAAAGTCTACAACACTGCACCTAATAAAACTAATTACTCATTTCTTAAACTAAACTAACAAAACCTTTTCAGTCAAAAGTTAACTCACTAACTTTTGTCATATGTAGCATTCCGTCATCAAAATAAACACACACAGAACACACAACACACTACAGCCAAACACTGCTCACAGTTGTTGGTATATCATCAGAAACAAAATGACAAGCTCAATAGAACAAACAGAATAAATAGTACAATGACAACAAGAGATGCAGCTTCATGTTTTTACACATTTAAACTCAAAAACATACTACCAAACTAAGAGAGTTTACAGTAAAGAAAGAGGACGAAATTGAAGAGAAGAGTCTTCCTCAGCATCATGTGTTTTTAGTGAGACCACAGGACTTTTTTTTTATGAATAAAAATTCTGTTTACAAATGCACAGCCTCAAATTTTGTGCACAAAATATCTTTGCTACTGTAATCTAAATCTTATTACGTTACACTTACATTTTTTACAGCTACAAATTAAGATACAGGTCAAAATCTTTTTTGGTCCTTTTGTCCTCGTCCTCTTCTAGATCTAGAAAATGTAGGTCACTTGTGTCTCAGAAATATTTTTATATTGGCTTCATTTCATTAGCAACAAGTGTTTCAGAGTTTTTGTTATCGCTGAAGCACATTCTCTGAATCCACTGTGGCAAATCTCTACACATAAACTACACTCAAAACTACATCCTTAAGTGACAGAACACAAAATGAACGACACTTTATTGTCTAATGTGAGACATTATGAGCAGGTTGTATGTGTCCATTAGCATTTGCGTACTGCTGTGAAAATTTTTTAGTAATAGTGATATATATCTATATATTCTTTTACTTAAGAGAGGCCTGTAAACATGTTTATTTGTAGTATGTGGTAAATATGACTACAATGCAATGACATAAACAAAAATGTTTATTTACAATGCCAATCACAAAGTAACCATTAATAAAAAATACAATTTTGACGATACTGCTCGTCAAATCTCTGACATGGATCAGACATAGGGCCTCATCAACATCACAAAAATGTCTTCTCAACAAACATCGAGGGGAGTATGCTGCTTCCATTGCCTTCACAAGACTGTCTCGTTCATAGAGCTGACTGTCAGATACTTTCCAGCATCAGGCAGAGTAAGAAAACCTCATCAATGGAGTCATAGAAGGGGAATAAGATGGAAGGAGAAGAACCATTGATCAGACTGTGATTTCTGTGCCGTCCATTTTGTCAGATGTGTCTTCACTTGTGAGTTCAGAGTTCAGATGATTGCTAAAAAAAAATGATGTTTCATTAGCAGCACATAAAAATCCACAAATATAGTCTTTCAGTTTTGACTCGTGTCTAATGCAAGAGTTTTGCTAAAAGTGTGATAAGCAATTACAAATAACTGTAAGCTTTTAGTTGTGTGTTAGTAAAGACTGCCAGAGGTGAGGGGTGTCAGTGCCTTATTCAGTAGGTTTGATTTGTTTGACAGAGCTCAGTGTGAAACAGTGACTAGTCCCCAGTCGAACCAGGTCTACTGGAAGTAGAAAATGACTTCAGTTTCAACGACTGGGCTGCATTTCAGTACAGTCAAATCATCAGGTTTTTGCTTTTTATTATGTAGCAAAAATAAATCTGTGCTCGGATGAGGTTCTGTCACAGTGTCATAATATGGTTATAGATTTGTGACAATCTTGTGGGGAGGTTTCTTTGTCTTGTTTTTTCAGTGAGACTGCACCACAGAAAGACCTCTATCTGACTCCCTGAAGAGTTGGAGAGATAACACACAGCAAACCACTCACTGCTGTCAACCTCCACTGTCAATCACAGACAAGATTGTACTTGTTGGTCTTGTTGTGGCATTATCATATTGGGAGTTGTGATATTATTTTATTGGAATAAGACAATATGTATATGTCTTATTCCATATATGTATACTGTGGAGTTGTTATTTGTTTAAGTTTGGAGAGAGTTTGACTCTGAGGCCTTCAGGTTGACCTCAATCAAAACTATTTGTTAACTAAGAATATGCAACATGTTTATGATAATTACGAATAATGAATTACAATTGAAAACACTGCACATGTGCACTTGTTTCCTGCGAGTGATTACACATAGAACAGCATTTATGGCCCTGTGAGGATTAAATGTGCCAATTAACTGTTACTTAAATGTTACTTCACATGGATAACGATTGACAAGTAACGTTAAATACATTTGCAGTGTATCTACAATTTGCATAGTGCATTTACTGGTCATCATATTTATGGCTTGACTTTACCAAAGTTGTTTGAAATGTGCGATTAACCCTTTACTCGACACTTTTTACTACATTTAATAGCATGGTATTAAGATGATAACAAATACATTATACTAAAGTTATTATGGGTAATTACTATGTTGTGTCATGCAATAAATATTGGTAATTCTATGAAAACTACATACTACTATTACCTTATGACTCTCTCCAAGTTGGAAAATAAAGTGGGCCCATGTATTTGAGTAATTCCTGCCCCTAGCAATGTTAGCAGAACATTAACCTTTTTCATAATACTGTCTCTAAACCCAGCCAACTTTATTAGCTTCAACGGCCCATGCAAGCTAACACAACAGTCTACTGGACCAGTATTTGTTCCGCTGTTTATGTTAAAATGAATTCAAATGTTTGTGCGGTTGAACTGACCTGACCTCTTTGTTTCCTAATCAAATTATCACACTTCTATCGGCCTGTTTCCGGCGCCATGTTTAATTAATGCAGCGTAAATGTGCGGCTGACTAATGTTTACCTCTGGCTTCTGTCGTGGCACATTAACCTGACGAGTCACAGCTACAGCCACCAGGATGCTCGATTCAAATGGCTTTTGTCCAACTTGGATTAGTTACGCGCCGCTGACATTTCCAATAAGGACCACAGCTCTTGAGATCATCTCAAACTGGCAACAGCAACGCAGCCTCCGGAGATGGGTAGTGAGCAATGTTCTTTCTTTCTTTCTTATTTATTTATTTATTTATTTTTTTTTTTAGTGAGCTATGTATGTAACAAAAAAAGAGATCACTAATTTTTGCCACTTTAATTCATGAAGGACACTATTTTGTTCCAGCAGCAACGAAATAACTTTACTTAGCATGAAGCGCCATATATAACCAAAATCCTCTCACAGTCTTCTCAAGGTACATTACAAGAGAAAACCCCTGGGCAAGCACATTGGGGACTGGAGAGGAAAAAAACTCCCTTTAACAATAAAAAGTTTCTGCAAAGCCACCTGTCAGGACCAGTTGGGGTGAGTGGACGGAGGAGACACAAAGAGACAGGACAGAGCGATAAAGAGCAGGCAGAGGCTCTGGAGGATCTCTTCAACTCCCAGATGGAGAAGGACAGAGCGCAATGAACAAGAGACAAATACTACAAATAATGAGAGAATAGAGCTGGAGGAATCAAAATAAAAATAGGGCGCTCCCTTATAGATAGGGTGAGGTGCTCAGTCTCTGAAGGAGGAAACAGGCAGCCATTCCTGTGCTGTTTGAGTCTGCCAAGAAAAGAAAAATATTCTCGTCACTTGTAGCTTTAAAAGTCAGGTTTACACAGGTTAAAAACAAGCTTTATCCACTTTATCCTCTACGAAATGCAGGCAGCGGTGTCTGTGAGAAAATAGCATAACCTCCCTGTGGTGGAATAAGAGGGGTGTCCCCTGCATAAGCGTTAAATGTGCACTGTGTAAATTATGCTTTCAATGTGAAATCACTTGCAAATTTTTCCTGGCTTGAATAAAAATATGGATGGATATGGGAAATATGTCTTGGGGTTTTTGGAAAGGGTATGAGCATTGCTGACTTGACCATTGATTTTGTTTTCTAGAAGCCATCTTTCAGCTGAGTTCCATAGTGTATTGACAAGTCATTTAATTGACATAAAAAAATATATAATTTGATGCCACAGAAGTGCATTACCACCTTCACCCTTGAGTTTGTCCGTCTAGTCTTTGTTTTTGGCCGGAGCTAAGAACACGTGCTGGATTGAAGACACTACTGGACTCGTGCCCCGGGGGTCACTCATTAATCTGCTGTTAGTGCTAACAGAAGGATTTCAGCTTGATTACCAGCAGAGGAGGCCGGTCACATGACCCCAGGCCACTCAGAGTTCAGCCCAGGCTAAATGTTCGAGCTTTATTCAAGGTGTTTAGAAGAGGCTTATTCAAAACTCATGGATGAAAGGTCACATTAATGTCCTGGAAAGCTCATGTTAGGGAAAGGTCACGTTAATGCTGTTACCTTTACATTAGGACTAACACTTAGGATGCCCATAAAAGCATGTTTAGTGATGTAAATCAGGTATATGTCAAGCAGAAAAGGCTGTTAGCACAACCGGTTTCTATGAAGTACATTACAATTATTACCTCTCATCAAAGGCACATACCTACTTCTCTATTCGGTAATGGATTCTTTAGAAAGAGGCAGACTTGTCAGAACTCACACACCTACAGTTGCATTCTATAGCTGACTCTGGATAGTAAGTGTTTTTTGAGTGGTGGATTTTTCACACTTACACAAGTACACAATAGAGGACTGATAATTCAAATCAAATCTCAAATCTGCAAACTTTGGGTCCTTAACAATTTCATATAAAAAAAATACTGGATACAGTTTGACTGGAGTGTCCTCTTGTTATTGTTTCTTACCTTACTTTTATGTTTGTCTTTGTAATACTCTTGGACATATATCAGTAGCGTCAATGCAAAGATGTTTATTTACTTTATTCAATACCTCACATTTTATTTCTTTATCCTAAAACATAATGTTCTCATCGCGGTGCATTAGGGAGGGTTCAGTCACAAGGTTTAACGTCTAACTGCTGATAATAGACTGTATAATAATTAACTGTATTACATATTATTACTGTATGTAACTGTGCATCTATGCACTAAAACAGAGGGAAAATTTTGAAGCAGCTGTTATTTATAGGTTACTATGATATTATTGTACTTGTCCAGCCCACTTGAGATAAAATTGTGCCCCTGAACTAAAATGAGTTTGACACACCTGAACTAGACCTTGCCTCATTTTAGACCAGCCCACCCAGACGGGAAAAACGTGGAAGGGTTTACTTATATTTAACTGTACAACATGATGATGTATGAGGACAACATGATGTGCAGAGAAAATGTGCTTGGTTGACATGCAATATTCAAGTCAACTTTTTCCATAATCATAATAACAATCAGATTTGCTTTATCTGTGCTCTAAATATAGTCTTCTAATCAAGGTTTAAACGCATCGGCTGAATTGCTGCTCTTAATTGTGATAATATTCAGTGTTTTTTAAAAAATCAGGCATGTTTGACAGAACGTTATAATTTGCATAAATAGCTGCATACAAAGTGCTGTCACTAATTAGCATTAGCTGTCTCCAGGACCGCATTTGTGACAATCACACTTTACTATCTTTGCCTATTGGTAAACAGTCCATGTACTTAGTTTCCTCACACTTCTCAATGACACTGTCCACTTTTGTACACAGTCTTAGTTAAATGTGGGGTAAGTCATAGGTGTTTTGACCCTAATGAATGACCTCATTAAAAGCCACTGAGGTATTGTCTTACTGTGAAGTGGTTCTCTATTCCTTGCTCTTTTCTAAATTATTCAGGAGCATCTTTAATTTTAAACTCAGTGTGTTAGTGTTTCTTCGTTCCAGATGTACAACTGAAGCATGATAAATATTATATGTTCCTGACTGCTATTGTTATATCTGGTTGGCAATGATGATGATGGCATGAAACAGCCTTAGTTTAGGATTTATCATTGTTTTAATGAATGGACTAATGTTTCCATCAGTGCGTCTTGGGGTTAGTCATGTTGGGAATCCATTTGCATTTGCTCTACTTTTACTGTCGATGTATGTACACTATTTTCAGCCCAACATGGAGCAGCGCAGCCAAGAATGTGCTGACACAACATGATGCAATGTCAGCACCAGATGAGATACGCAATACTTAATACAGTATATGGCACAGTTTAAAGTGCTGTAGGATACCAGAGCAGAGAGGACAGTTTCTTAGTGTTGAATAGGGTTTTCCATGTAACTCTCCCCAACAATACGCTCAAAATGCTCCCAGGCTGTCCAAACTAAGGCCATTTCACTCAGAGATCCATATTTTTGTTGACACAGTGGGAAAAATTGTCACAAATAGTGTGTCACAAAAGCTCACAAACAAGTGTGTGACAAATGAATGTCAAAAAGTGTCAAAAACAAGAGGATAAACTAGAGTGAAATCAAAAGTTCAATACAATGATGTCACAAGTTCTGATTGAGTTTAATGCAATGTAGATAATAAATGCATTTTTTTAATTCACAAAGAGAGAAGTATTCACTGTCAGCTCATATTTAAACTGGAAGCAGTTGTTGCTAAAAATTGCCAGACTGTTGAAAAATAGTGCAACATTTATCTGTTTTTTTATCTGTTATCTTTTAAGTGTTAATTTTTTCACTTTCACTTCCCAAAGCATGCCCAATAAGACATGCTTTTGGAGTTACTTTAGACACCTTTTGATAGCTGTACTGATGATATTGTGAAACGGCCCTAAGGTCTGATGTTGGACAGAACCATCTGGGAATGCTATCAAAGTGTAAAGGCATTTACAAATGAACACATAAAAGGTGACTGGATAAACTACTGGATTAACCAGCGGTCACAAGTTCATTTTATCCAGTCATTGCACACACACACACACAGCTCTGGTCTGAACTAGTTGCTGTTGTCAGTGTTGGATTAAGTCCACTTTAGTTTAGTGCATAAGACTTGAAGGTCTGAAGTAGGCCTATTGGATGTGGCTCTAGACAGTGGCACTTCGTATATTTCTGTCTCTTTGGCTCCAGGGAGTTGGCAACACCTGAAATAAACCAACAAGCATCACTGCACAGAAATGTATAAAAAATATCCCAACATTCCAAAAGTTTTACATAAAGCAAGCACCACAGTTTCACAAAAGGCATCTTTGGAACTTTACTTCTATGTGCTCGCTACATTATCGATCGCCTTTGATAAATAAGGTTGTTTTTACAGAACAAGGATTTATGTAATGCCAAACAATAACAATCAATAGTTTTTATGGTCCAGACTGTTATTTAGAAAAAGGACAAAGGGAAGGGCACAGACCTCAAAGTCCCACATTCGTTAAATTCAATCAGATGTCCTCTGTTGCAATTGTCCTTGTCCTAAGCCTGACCACTCAGTTTAGTTTGAATTTCAGCGAGATAGTCCAAGTTGGTCTTGATTCCTCATTGTTGGAATCTGAGTCAAAGTCAAAGGTATAGTTTAAACTAAATTAAACAAACCCTTCTATGTATCTCTGCAGCAATTTATCTTCCATATTGTCCACGTTTCTGGGACATCAGTTGTATTTGCAGTCTGCATGAATATAGACAATCACCATTTAACAGACAGCAGGGACATTTCAGCTGCACATTTCCACCACTGAGGCCACAGTGGTGGAACAGACTCCAGTTGAAGATGGAGCAGCCATTTTGACATGTGTCATGAGCTGCCACTGAGCGCCGTTACTCTTCAGCTGTCAGTCTGTGATTTCACTGTCAAACCTCTGGGAATACATGTGATGAACAAACCAGTGGCAACACTATATTTTTAGATTCACCACGTTGACCTGGCTCATAGATTGAGTTTAGATGAGATGTTTCAAGAGAGTTATGATGAGTTGAGTTTCTAATGAGATTTAGAGTATATGAGTCAGGTAACCACTAAAGTGGTTTGTGTTCAAGGCCGAATACAGGTCTGACTTTCATCTTCATACCATCTACCTCTATCTAAATTGATGTGTATAACAGAAATGGAAAAAAAAAACCCATTGTAATTGTAAAAAAACTGAATGGTTTTGTGAATGTGACTTTTGGAAGAACTTAAGACTAGTCTTAACGTATCTTTCAGAAAAGTATTAGTCTTGTCATGGTCTCAGACGTAGAGAAGACTGAGAAAGCCCAGGTTCTTTTGCCCATATTATTATTTTGAACAGATAACTATTATTTGTGAATTTTGTTTAAAAAAAATCAAGTTTGTCATTGATTTGAGATAAGACCTGATGAAAAGACAAACAAACATTGAACAGCAGTATGGAGCCATGTGTTTGTACTCCTCTGGAGGTCTTTTTGACACATTGTCCTCATTCTGTATGTCTATTTGACCTTTTACAGTGGCTCTCCATCTGTCACTGCGTGACTGGACTGTTAAACACTGACCGCTGAACACCAGCATCCGTCAAAATAATGTATGACTGCAAAATAACTGCACAAAAGTCAGGGCTGTAATAGTAACATATATATTTACCACATTTACAGGCTGTATGTGCAATTTTCTGCAATATTACATTTAAATGTTCTCCGCCTTATGTAGAAACGTATCAATTTAGTTCTCTGTAAAGGTCCAGACGTTATGTATGTTTTAGCCTTATTTCCACTTGAGCCGTACTGGTAAGTACATAAGAGGTGAGGGGATCTTAAGTGTCTGTATAACTGTACTTTGGAAACGCTTTGGCCTTTGGCTCCATCAGAGTGGTCCACTTTCCAAAACGATGAATTAATCATTGAATTAATCATTCTAACTCACCAGAAGCTAAAGGAAAACATAAGATGGCGTTTATTTGCAATAGCTGTCTCTGGATTTTGCTTTGTGAATGCAGAAATTGTATTAATTGTCTACATTGCATTAAACACAAGCAAAACTTGTAACAATAAACAGTGAGTTCCTAAAATGAAGGACATTCACGCAGCTCTCTGAATTTAATGTTCAGAAATACATTACTTTACTCTTTATATTTATTATTGGCAGCGCATTCAAGTTTTGTCAAGTTTTATGTCTGTCATTGTAAGGAGTCTTTGCAACCCTAAAAAGTGCTACATAAATCTGATGTTTTGTTATTAAGTTTTGAAAGTCTCAGAAGAAAAGAAACAAAACTTTTGTGCCATGTCATTGTTTGAGTAACAGACGGCTCTCTCTGGACACAGCTCAGTGGGAACACAAAACACGTTGAAACAAACATTTTGTAAAAAAACAAAAAAATTAGTGAAGCTAAACACTGTAGTCTGTGATGATTTTTCCCACACCATTTTTGTTTAACTGAGGAACTGTGCTTTTAAAGACTGTTCTGTACATGTAGAAGATAGAACAAGACAGCTGTGAGTATGACATTAGGCATTCACCCTTCTGTACATTACAAGTCTAATGGATGTTAAAGTACAAATGCTGTTATTAATAATGAAAACCTTGGTACAATTCAACTGTACATCGGTACATCAAGAGCAGCATAATTAAAGTAAAAACAGCATGAATAAGGCTGTGTCCTCAAATCCCTCTGGCACAGGTTCAAAGTGTGTGACTTGTCTTTTTAAATATAAATCGTGTGATAAATCATTCAAGAGTCATGAGTTAATGTCAGCCCGGGACACGGTCATTGAACCTCACATGACCTCAGGACTCCTGTTCAATGGATGGGCAATATTTGTATTCAAAGTGCAAAGAGCAATGTGAATATACAAATTTCACCAGCAGTCCTATATATTTGCCCAAACAAATACTTGTAAAATGAGTTTGTTGCGGTTTTGAACATTTTGTTACTGATCAGCTCAGAGCTTGGTTATCTAATCACTTAATGCTTATGCAGCTGCAGAGAAAAACAAAAGATGAGACAGCACTGTTTTTTCTGAAGAGTTGCATTTACTACAAATTTATAGAACTTATCTAGCCTTTGTAAGTTATTTATCCACTGAATGATCATATAGGAACATTAGCTGACTGACAAGATGGACTCTCTCTACTCTCTTACTATATTATTTATGGGTGACCATTTATTACACCACAAATTGTTTTCTTGCTGCAACTTTAGTGCCCAATTGAACTGACTCTACTGTCTCTACCACCTAATGGACTATTAGGTGTGAAGCTGTGTAGGTTCTAGACCTGTTTCAATTGTAGAACGAGGCTGGGGCCAACTGTTTAATTAGAAGAGGACTCATCATGACACGGCCATTGAAAAAGACCAAAGTATGTTAAAGATACTGTTTATTAGGTAATGCTATAAGATTTGGAGCAACATTTTTATATAAATTTTTACCAATGAAGTGTATTGTATTCTTGGGAAAGTATGGAAAAGCCCCTCAGGAGCTGGAGGAGGTGTCTGGGGAGAGAGAAGTTTGGGCTTTTTAGCTGGACTGCTGCCCCTGTGAACTGGCCCCAGATAAGCAGAAGAGGATGAGGTGAGATGTAATGCATCCAAAGAATGCACCTTTTTACAGAAAGAAATACAGAGCTTCTCACATTAGTGTTACTGTTGAAATTCTCTTGTACTGCTTTGCAAAAACTAAAGAGTTTAAAATGAAAGAATGGAGTACATAATGCCCCACCCCCCACCCCCACCCAGGCAGATCCAACACTTTAACAGGTCCTACTAGGAAAAAGGGTGCTCACATGACTTTAATAATAATAATAATAAAAATATGGTAATATTATTATCCATGTTTGGAGGGAGGAACACATTTAGCATTAAAACACCCTCTGTTACATAGAGACCAATTGTGCAAATGCACCATGTTTTGTGTTTTTGGCTCTTTTGGTATTGATTGCTTTTGGAGTCGGTAGCATGATTTTTCATCTGCTAAAGCATCCTATGAATAAACCCTATCAAAGAGATGTCAGCAAGGCTCCATCTGACTGGCCAGACTGGCACATGGGCCTGCAGTGATTCCATAATACTCTTGTAAACTGCACATGTTCTAATTGATGATACATTTTCCTTATGCAGGCCCTAGTCCTTAACTTTCACACAAGAACGATCCTGGTAAATTTGCATCAGTATTCAAATAGGGCCTTCACATTAGCTCAAGCCCGCAGGTTACTTCAGTGTTCTGCTAATGACTTGAGTTAGTCCACTCAAATGTGAGATGAATACACTGCTGGGCAGCTCTGCACTTTCAAAACCCATGCATTTGGATCAAGGTATTGCTTGATCTTAAGATTTTACTGCTGTGAATATAAATATGCTCAGGAAATAGGAATGCATGTTGAGTATTTGTAGCTTCTATAGCTTGTTGTGATGATTGTCGATGGTAGTGAGTTCAGCAGTGTCTGTACAGTGAGTGGGGAAAAAGTGGCTTTACAGTTTGAAATCTGTCACAGGTGTTCTTGTAATAGTGAGTAAGAAAGACATTTTTATAGATTAAAAGCATCACCATTGATTTGACCTTTGACTCTTAAAAATCTAGATGTCATTTAACTTTTGTCTGTCTTTTAAAACATATTGAGTGATTCTGCAGTCATAAATCATAGAGATAATTGAGTAATTGCATTGTAATAAAATTCAGTTATCTATCAGTTTAAAGAAATAAGAACCAACAATTTGAATTAATTTATAAAGAGAGTAACCCAGAGGCTAATAAAAAGCTAAATTGCAGTAGCTGCACTCTAACCCATCTGTTAGAACATTCCAAACTGTGGTTTCTGCACTTTGTTGCTGTTTTGGTGCCAAATCTGTAGTTACTACAACTAATAAAACAGATGATACAGAGCCCATTGAATGCTCTGCAGTTTCAACTTGTGCAAAAAATATAAACGGACATGACAAATGTATTACTTACAAATGTATTATCTTCCCTCTGGGCAACAGTGGCTCAGGTGGTAGAAAGGGCTCATCACAACCGTTCAATCCCCATAATTCATACCTTGCCTCCTGTGTATGTGACACGGTTTGTGAACAAGTAAATAGATTCTCAAACTGTTTTGAGTGCAAATGCAGATTGAAAAGATAGAAATGCTGACATTTATTAATGTATATCAGGCAATTTGTGTTTAAACTAAATCAGTGAGTCCCACTCAGAGAGACCGAGGCTTAGTCCTACTTTAGTCTGTGTTTAAGCCATCTAAATACTTGATAGCTGGTTTTACTTGATGGATTTTTTAATTGTTTATTTATTCCTGTAAATAAAACTGTAATAAAATAATATTCACATTTATTGCTGTTATATTATGTTAGTTTAAACCACTCTATTTTTAGTATACTAGAACTACACTCTATATTTTCTCAAATATACTCTCTATTACTGTTTAAGGCCAGTAAAATGATACAGAGGAGTAGGTGGTACTTGGTGAGTCAAATTTTTTATGAAATGGTACTTCTTCTTCTTCTTCTTAGCCTTGGTGTTTATAGTTTACATGATCTTAATCTTTTAAATAGTACAATACATGTTTTTTATCTGATTATTAAGACTTTGTAAAACAAAAATGTGTCTAAAGTACACCATGCAGCAGTGAGGCCCTGCAAATCCAGGGGTTAGATCCCCATATAGGCAATACTGACAAACCACATGCATACAGGCCATGTATATTATACGGGCTATGGAGTGCATGTCATGATAGCCACTCAATGTATGTAAAGCATAGGCCATACTCGGTCCATCTTGGCTCTAATGTGGCTTTTCTGTGCACAATTGTCACACTTAAATGTTTTAAATCATCAAATAAATTAAATATTAGACAAAGATACCCCAAGTAAACACAAATTTTAGTGATTATTTTATTTATTAAGGGAAAAAAGCTATGCAAACCTACCCAGCCCTATGTGGCTTGGCTGTCTTCAAAACACTTTTGTATGTGTTGTGAGTTTGTGTTGTTTCTACATTTGATTGTGCTGTTGCATGCCTTTTCTTGCTCTGCGGTGCAGTAGATGAACTTTCTGTTCATTTCCCCATACCCCCCAATCCCCCATGCGGTATGTAAATATGTATAACACGTACAGTATATGAATCATTCTGAGCAGCTCTTGTTACGCACGTTAGTCCACTGATGATTACTGATTACACTACGCCACATATTACATCCTATTTTTATGATGATTGATTACTGGTGTGGGTCTCAGTGATAACTGTGAGCAAGATAGATTTAAAAGCTTAAAGCCGTGTACCCCGGACTGTTACATTTATATTAATGTTAGGTTACAGATGATTTCCTACTACTGCATTAATAATGTAACAATCACAAAAAGCCGCATTTTAGCTTTTCTTTTTTGAGCGTTAGTATTTGTAGTATGGTCTTGTGTAAAAGTATAAGCAAGGTTCTAGTGTGCATTTAAAGATAATGATTATTTATGTGTGTTTGTTTTGCAGCTGCACTCTGACATGGACCATGGAGAGAATACTGTGAAGTACACGTTGTCAGGTGAAGGAGCCGGGTCCATCTTCACCATCGATCAGCTCACAGGAGATATCCACGCTCTGGTGGGACTTGACAGGTCGGAACTTAATAATGAAGATATAAATCTTATGTTTAACAGATGCAGAAACATGGCAACAGCAGGAGTAAGCTTTAGTTTGAATCGAAAGAGATTGGTTTTCTTTTATTCATGTTGCAGATTTGGACGTTTTTAAGTTAACTTTAGGTAACGTAAAAGTCATTTGATTAGTGTTGTATACTGTTTTCTGAATCACACCAACTCTTTTGATGCTATGCTTAAACTTATTTATTCTGCTTTAAGAAAAGTCTGAGTTGCCTGCTTACCTCCTCTACCTGTTAAAACCAACAACACAGTTAGCATCTGACTGATTTCTGAGACAATATGGCTCAGAAACATCTTCATCTAGGCTCTGTCCGCCGGATTTGTCCACCAGCCATTACTGCGATACTCCAGCCTGTACAGCTAACTCAGCGGTACATGGTAGCAGAACTTTTCCAACTCTGGCCCCAGCTTCTGTCTGTCCCACAGCTATACTACTCCACCCGGCCCATTGGGCTGCTCAACATCCACTCCCTCACCAACAAGGGCCCTTTTGTTTATGATCTCTTAAACTGGACTTTTTGTGCCTGAATGAGACGTGGCAGCATCCCACTGACATCACTGATCTCAACATAATAACTCCACCTGGGTTTGTTTACGTCTGTCAAGCTTGTGCCTCTGGATGTGGGGGTGGCCTATTCATGAATAACAGAAGTACGAGGTATCTTCACTCACCAATCCTTCAAATCTTCTACACTGCAAATTTTTGGATCAGTTCCCACCAGTTAAGTCACCATTTACCAACCATCAAAACCAATACCAAACTTTTTAAATACATTTTGGGATTTTATGCTCCTTGTCACCAAATATCATACTTCTGGGGATTTCCATATTCACTTGAAGAATCCTGTTAATTCTCTCAACAAACAGTTGACTTCCTGTCCTGACAGTTTTGGTTTACAACAATATAGGCCACAAACTCCAAAGGACATATTCTTCAACTCATTTTCTGCACTGGTATAACTCCTGAGAACTAACTTTCTGACTTTAAACTAGTATCATTCAGTGTTAGCTTTCCACCTTTTAAAAAAACAAAAAAACTAATTGGTCCATTTCATTCAGAAATATTAAAACGTTGATCTGTCATCTCTCCCTCTGAAATAAATGACCTCCCCAGTAAAGACTATTTAACCTCTACCGATGATCTGCTATTTTACTACATCTGACTTCATCATCTTCTGAATTACATGGCGCCAATAAAAACAGGGACTGTCACCTTCACCCTAGTAGTCTCCTAAACTTTCCCAACTAAAATCTACAGGTCACCGTCCCAAAAACTTTCAGGAAAAACTGAACTCACTCTTGATGTGGACCACCCTCTGAAATATAAACTAACCATAGCCAATGCTTAAACTGCTTATTATGCCTCTCTCGTCCAAACAACTGAAGGAAACACAGATTTTTTTTCCACACACTCCAGTACTTATGACTGGGAATAGTGTCTGGGGGCTTTATAATACACTCCAGTACCCACTGCAATAGATTTATGAACTTTTTTACCTCCAAAATTGTAAATATTCATCATCAACTACCCTCTCTGCAATACCGACTATTAATACTGCCCCCTACCTACTCCACCCCGGGCATTATCATTATCCAGCTTCAGATTGCCCACAATTACAGAAATATCTTCCATAATCCACAAATCAAAGTTCCCCTCATGCAAACTTAAACCACTGCCTACAATCCTGGTTTAACACTGTCTCCCTTTTCTTTACCCCCTGATCACAGACATTATACACTCCTGCCTTACCTCTGGTTCTGTTCCATAACAATTATGCCAATACAGTGGTCCCTCGTTTATCGCGGGGTTACGTTCTAAAAATAACCCGCAATAGGCGAAATCGCGAAGTAGTCAGCTTTATTTTTACAATTATTATATATGTTTTAAGGCTGTAAAACCCCTCACCACACACTTTATACACTTCTCAGACAGACATTAACATTTTCTCACATTTCTCTCTTGTTTAAACACTCTCAAAGTTCAAACCTTAGCATCTTCCTCTGCCTTTTGGTTGACGACGCAGGTGCCTTTGTCGGTGCAGAACGCTTCTGCCGACATTGTGGGTTTGGAGAGAAAACTTGCAAACATACAGCACTTCAGAGTCACACTGCTAGTGATCGAACATTTATGTAAATTTGGCCGAACGCATTCTGTCCTGTACAGGAGACACGACACGGAGGAGATTGATTGACAATGGTCTACAGTCCCTTAGCCAATCAGGACGCAGAACACAATGCACGTTCATACAATGTAAAAAAAGCATGCAAAATTGCACTACAAAATATCTGCGAAACAGCAAGGCCGCGAAAGGTGAACCGCGTTATAGTGAGGGACAACTGTACTCCAAAAGCCTGGTTTAGATCCAAATAACGTTAATAACTTCTGACCAATCTCAAACTTCCCTTATCTGTTCAAAATTCATGAAAAAATAATCCATAATCATCTCAGTGACAATACCTCTATGAACAGTTTCATCGGTTTCCTCCTACACCACTGCACAGAAACAGCCCTGTTTAAACCAGAAATTACCTTCTGATTCCGGACATCCTCCATAACCTAACTGCAGCTTTTGACACAATCTCCCATCACATCCTCCTCATTTAGTCTCCACTGGCATCAACAACTCATCTCTGTCCTGGTTCACCTCATACCTCTCAGTTCTCATAAAAAGAATTTTCCATCCCAACCATCCGCCATCAACAGTGTTGTGCCCCAGGGCTCTGTCTAGGGGCCCCCTTTTATCAATAACGTTCTCCTTCTTGGCAATATTTTCAGACAATTTAGTATTAGCTCTACCTCTCGTCCAAACCCACTTCCACACTTCCTCTTTCAACCAAGAAATGACAACATGGTTTTCACACAATATTCTCCAACTTAATGACAATTTAAAAAAAAAAAAACATACCAAAAACATACCAAGAATTTGCAACAGCACACATTCACCACATCACCTGGTCCGCCTGTTGCCACCTCCGTAACATCAACCGCCTCTGTCCATCTCCCACCTCCAACAGTACCGCCATATTGGTTAATGCCAATTAATGTAAAAATCCCTCCATACACTCCAACTGGACCAGAACTCATCCGCTTGCATCA